>CAJDSM010011401.1:0-10347 GCA_903981925.1 Ostrea lurida | reverse complement strand
GTTGTAAAATGAAGGAGGAAGGCATAAATAAGTATTTTAAGTCCCCGTAAATTTGAATACAACACAACTTTTGTAATCATGATTTCTTTTAAGAACATTCCACGCAATATCTTTCAATCAATCGCATTGTAAATCAAACTCAAAATGTAGCATTACAACCAGTTGGGTATTTATGATACTAAGATTGACACTTCGTCTTAAGCAGATTGATTATGTTTTACTGTTTGATTGCCCCTTACATCTGTTGCTGATCTCAAACTCCAACACGGTATAATTAATATGATAATCGTTGGTTTCTGAGAGTGACCAAAGATGAATTTAAGCGGAAGTCAAGAAATTGTTCCGTCTTCGAATACTCCATGGGTTTTCACAGTTTTTCAGTTGATACTGACTTTCTTTATTGTTTTTGAGAATGGAATAGTACTTCTAGCCGTGATTAAATACCTGCGCCGACTGACACCGGCTTGTCTCCTGATCATCAATCTAACAGTGGCTGATATCGTGATGGGACTGGTACTTGCGGTCCAAGTGGCGTCGAGACTCAGCGCATCATTTGCCGAAAATGATTCTGTCTGTTATGCAAGAATATCGACAATGGTACTGGCGTCATTTTCGTCACTCTTTGCAGTACTTTTGACTGCAGTTGATCGATACCTTGGAGTATGTCGATGTATTTCTTATTACAAAACTGTCACCATCAAGAAGACAATTGGAGCCATTGCCTGTATGTGGGTTTATGCTGTTGTCGTAGCTTTCTACCCTTTTCGTTTTTACAACCAAGATAAGAAACCAACTCCTGACTGTGTTATGAAACAGCATGTGTCGCACGTGTATTTGGGATTTATGCCATTTCAGTATTTTTTGATTTTGATAATTATGTGCTTCATCTACTGCCATATCTGCAGAACTGCTCTTAACAGAAGACGAACTATATCTGTCGATCTGGGATTCGTGTTAAGCTCTCGCGTTCTGAGACTTGAACGAGAACTGAGAGCTGCTCGGTTGATGGCCCTGATTTTGATTGTGTTTGTCTTCTGTTGGACACCGTTTGCCGTTATACAAATATACGACATAACGGAGAGCGAAGTCAACCCAACTGTTGTGAAGCTTACAGACATTTCGGCTTTTCTGGGGATTCTGAATTCAGCAGTGAATCCATTCATATATCCTTTGCAAAATCGAGATTTCAAGAAAGCTTTTGCACAAGTATTTTTATGTCGTACAAAATTGTGTTAACGTACATGTATGTACATATCTTGAACTGAATATATAAGTGAAAGACTATTAATGATTTAACCACTTAGATATTATTTTAAAGCATGAGAATTTGGTTCTACCAGGAATATCTGAACATGAGCTTGGAAACCAATATTGTGTACGTAATAGTCTTGAAAATATCATTCCACTGGACCAAACGCCCCCAAATCTTTCTTCAGCATGCTGTATTTGTCTGCTGTTAATCGTGTGAGTGGTAGTCTTACTGGACCTACATCAATTCCACTTAAAATACTAAACATCGCCTTTGCTATTTCTACCCCGCCTCCTAAAGTAAAATTAGAATTGAAATTAATACAATGAAACAATTAAGTAGATCAAACTTTCAATAGTGTTAAAAACACATTTATTTATTTATTTATTTTTTTTACATCGATGCATTCTTGACTTTGAGTTGGAAATCATTAAAATAGCTTTTTTAAAAAACTATATACAAAATGGATTAATATTAGTAATGCAAAGCATAATAAATATGAAATATAACTATTTACCATATTTTCCTCTTATGTTGTTCAGTTCCAAAATGCGAATCTACAAAAGAGAAGATCGAGGACTAAACGTGCAGGTGAATCTAAGTTTTGTTTTTTGGGGTTTCTTTGTTTTATTTTATCAATCTTTGTTAGACCATCAATGATTGTGAAATACCTAATAAATGGATCGTGGAGTTGAAGATGGTAGGGGTAATGTGAAAGTTTAACATATTAAATTTCATGTTGACCAACAAACGGAAATTAAAAAAAAATGAATAAAAAGACAAACTTTTAAAACGATTGCACTGCAAATCAGATCTCCAAAATCTATGGACATTTCAATAGGAGAAGATTCACCTTTTTCGTATCTTATTTAACACTTACTTGAATTTCCCGTG
Source organism: Ostrea lurida (assembly GCA_903981925.1). Classification (NCBI taxonomy): domain Eukaryota; kingdom Metazoa; phylum Mollusca; class Bivalvia; order Ostreida; family Ostreidae; genus Ostrea; species Ostrea lurida. The sequence continues at coordinate 8,204 of CAJDSM010011401.1, read as the reverse complement.
CAGTTTCCCTGTCTTTGGAATCATATGCCTTTTTTAGTTTGTAGAATAGGGTTCCCATGTATGGCGCTGTCACAGGGACATCAATCCCAAAGGTGAAATACGGTAAAAATTGCTGTTGAAAAGTTCAAAACAGACATTCATGTACCATCATTTTTCTTTGCAAGCAATACATATATTATATAGTATTCATAAGAGCCTAGCAGTGTGAATGATTTCAAAACTTACTGCATCTGTTCCCATCAGTACTTGGAACCGACTAGGATCTACCAGGGTGCAGTTATAAGCGTTGTTCAGTTCCTTTGAGGAATGCTTAAGACCGACCAAATTCGGAATTCTGTCTTTTGCTAGCAGTAGGAATTTGGAAGGATTCACTGTATAAAGGCAACACATCATTTGAAAATTACCGTTTTGTCTTCTGGAAATTAATATTAAATTAGTTGTATTAATTATTGTATTATCATATGTGATTATTAATAACAATAATGTTTTGAAAAGTATTGTTTCGTACTTACGGTAAATCCCGGTCACAAAATTGATGCAGTAGTAGAAGAATGGTAACTCTGGGGCTGCTTTAGCGATCTCACACATTGTGTCCACAAGGATTTCTAATTAAACAGTCATAATTCATTTAACAACTTGCATAAAAGCATGATTGATATATATGAAACGTCAGTTACGTTGAAGAGTTTTGCTAACTGTAGAGAATGTCGTTATAAAACAGAAAAAACATCAAATGGAACTAAAATGTAGCTGACCTTCATTTGCCGGTTTGAAATATGAAGGACAAAGGGATGCCATTGCTTCTACACCAATAGAGCTGGCATGTTTAGCCTACATTTAGAATCACGGATTTACAAAAAAAAAACCTTCTAAAATGTTGTATACAATAGAAATAAATGTTAATATTTTAACAAGCAAATACGAAAAAGCTTTTCGATGATTCGGACTATACTTACTAGATCTTGAGAATCTTTGATATTGGTGGTTCCGACATGCATAATAATTTTCAATCTATTGGACAGATAAAACACTCCCTTATTTAAAAGTACATGTAACAAATATTAAAAAAAAAAAAAAACAAACCCAAAGAAAGAAATCTGATGTAGATGACCACGTGATCTCCTTACTTTCCTTTTGACGCCTTCATCCAAGCTTCTGCTACCTTCTTCCTTTCATCTAACGTCATCGACATTCCCTCTGCTAACGTTCCATTTACTGTTTGAAAAGTAAACTTGTACATTCTGAACTTTTGTCCCCAAATCCAACGTATTTCGTACACAGAACAGCACGAGTAACATTTTTTGTCATTTATCATAAACATTCGTACTCACCAAAAGCGTACTGGAAGTTGTGATTTTTCAAATATTCCACGTATTCCCCAATCTTGTCAGGATTGATTTCCCTATTTAATAAAGTAATATCATTGTGAGTGTATCAGAAGAGTTTAAATAAAACGATACCTCTTGCTTCTTATAAATGCTAAATAGTTTGTAAAGAACGGCCTAACGATTGGTATGAAACATGTTAGACAGCATTTGACATAAAAGTGGGTTGTACTTGCAAACTAGATCGTTATTAACGACCATAGAATTTGAGAAATACCGACTTTAAATGTGACTGTTGAAACCCCTGCAATGTAATCTTGTTTATCAGTAGTCTGCCTCGATTCAAAATTTGACCAATCGCAAAACATGCTGTTGTATGTCGAATAAACACCACATGGAGGTGATAACTTCTGAAGTTTCTCCATCACAGCTGTCAATATTTTCGTGAGGAGCTCAGATAGGGGCTTGGTAAAATACTTATCAGANAGCTCAGATAGGGGCTTGGTAAAATACTTATTAGATAGTTATCTTTGCCTTTACATCCAGCAATATACCTTTGAAAGAGTTTTGTGAAGTTTTGGAATCCAGTGTTGGCACGGTAACTCATATTCATCCCTCCCATTGACTGGGATATTAAATGTGTTAAAGGTGAAGCATGATTTTGAAAAAAAAAATCATCTTCTGGATGAGCAGTTGGATGTACATACGATTTCCAAGTGTGGATTAATGCCAAGTTCGCCTAAAATACAGTTGTGATAATGAGCATCACAAAGACAATGTTGTTACACGCTTGTCAGCTGGAACCAAAACCGAGGTTCTCTGAATTTAGGATCCTTTCGAATAAATGATGCCAGGTCCTCATTTTCAACTATATCAACATCATTAGCAATGACACTTCCAGCTGGACTATAGTTAGTAGAAGACGAAGAACAAGAACACGTGGTAGATAAGTATAAGATGGTCAATGTATAGGCACTATAGAGTTTGCTTGTAGTTAAAAAGGTAGGATAAAATAGTGGAAGTATATATGTAAAAAATGCAGGGTGTTGACTTGAACTATGCTGGAATACAATACTGAAAGTTTTTTTTTATGACGATGAGTGCTGCTTATATTGACGGCATCTATTCCTTTATTAGTGAATTTCAGTTAAGAAACTGGCTGCATGATTTAGAAGGAATGTCATCCGTAATTCGCAGTGGTTTAAAGAGCTTGTGATAGACAACCATTCAGTCTATATTCTGGTGTAGGAAAATCCCAGTATGGACTAGATCTGACTTCTTCAGTTAACGCATTCAAAACTCTCAATGGGACAGAGTTAAGAGTTTTGTGATAACATGATATGGACCTAATTGATGGTTGAATGAAGGTAAACACGAATCGTGTAATTAATTTCATAATTGATTAAAAAAAAAGAAAGGAATTATCCGAGTGTAAATGAGAAAAGAGGATCTTTAGATTTGAATGAGAGAAACAACTTATTTTCCAAATAAATACTAAAACTGCTTGCCAAAGATCCATGAAAAACTTTAAGCAAGGATATTTTAATGGAAAAGGATTGGGTATGAATAGGATTTATAGTGTATATAAACTTACCCATCACTCCGAAAAGGTGTAAATGGTGCCGCAACAGAACCAACGACCTTAAAATTCTTGAAGCCCTGTAAAAACGGTAGTGAGTTTAATGAAGCAAGCAGTCTGTAAGTATCCTATTGCAATACATGTCCCCTACCAGTCTCAAGTCAAGTCGTCTGCATAATATTCTAATGTCAACAGTTTTAAAATGAATAATTGATATAGATGTAAATAGAATTTGAGAAGTCAATACATATGACTGGGACCAAGTCAGGTCTTGAAATTTCAGTTGTATCACTTTTTACATTTTCTTCGATCATGTCAACAATCATCTGCTAACACAGCTGTCTTTATTATTACATTCAACAACAATTCATTCGCATTCCCAGTCTCCAGTTTTATTACCGATCGACAAGGGATGCTTACTCCTCCTATGCACCTGATCTCACCTCTGGTGAATTCAGAGGTCCGTGTATGCCCAGGTCTTATTTTGTATTCTGTTTGGGAATTACGAAATTGATCACTTTTCGTTATCTTCACATTTTCATTGCTGTGTTAGGAACACCATAACCTCCACTATTCTGAACAATGTAGCATATAAAGATCAACATTTTGCTTCTCACTTACGTCTTTAACATTCGCAATTTTCTACTTATAATCTGCAATCAGTGTTAGACTATGTCATTATCATTTCTTTGCTGCACAACCTGTTTATTATTTTTTAAATTTTGCATGAAATGACAATTCTTTAGTTTACTAGAGTGCAGTACATTTTTGTACTTCAAAAGGGTGATGCATTCAATTTCGAAATATAATGAGCAGCATTTGTTTTCACTTCATGTAGTTAATTCTTTTTAAAAATATATATCCTGTCAGTATATGCGTGGAAATTTTCAAAATCCCAGTAACTAAAGACCTCTGATGAGTAAAGTCAATGCAAAACCAAATCTGTTTTTGGAATCTTTATTCGAATTGAATATGGCGATAACTCGATACTTAGTTTTCTTGTTGCTATGAAAGTTCAGAAGATACTCAAGTTTGCAAATTCAAAAGTATATCCTTATCCTAAATATCGATTTTGTTTTTATATAGTATCAGCAAGATTAAAGAAGAAATTTATCAAATGATAAAGACGTTCAATCACTACATGACCATTGTGACCAAACCCTTACCCTGGGGTCATAAAAATACAATTCTGGTAAAGGGGTACTTCCTCAGTTTACTATTTAGTTTCAATAGCATTAAAGAGGATGTTATTGAAATCTTCTACACATAAAAATTGTTTGCAAATTCAAGAGTGAGAACCTTTACCTCCGAGATTGTGAAATTAGATGTTTTCCTGCTATATTTATATGTATTTATATGCATTTGTTTTTGTTGCAGTTATGCAGTTGTAGAGATTTAGAATTCACGATTTAGAGTCTGTGAGTGTACGAGTCTTGAAATTTACAATTTTTGTGATCCTTGTTCCAACGCACATATAAAATTTGAAAAAAAAATGGACGGGTATACAGCATTTGACTCAATGGTAGGTCATACTGGTAAACTAAATTGTTATAACGACCATAACATATTGCAATACTCGGGTGGCCGATAAGTCCTGTGAGTCTCGTGTTAAAATAATTCATTCCGAACAAAAAAATTTATGGTATGACAAAAAAAACCACGTATTTCATGTCAAGTTCTTGTGCACAAATTCAGGCTCAGATAGTGATTGTTGTTATGATGTTTATCTATAAAATTATTGATTGCTCTTCTTAAAAAAGGAAAGAAAGAAGGAAATAAAGGGGAAAAATTCACTATTGAAAATTAATTCACGTTGGTGTACAATGAAGCAGCTATATTCGTTCTTCGACTAATAGGCGAAATTATAGTTGCAGATTGAAGTCAGGCGTTAAATAAACAAACGAATTCGTGTTTTGATTATGGTAAACGTATAACCGCCGAAACCGATGGCAGTTTCAACAGCGGCTGTGGCACAATAAAGGTCCCTTGATCCTGGCTAAAGGCCTTAAATTAGCAGCCCTTCACCAGCAATTGTGACGTTTCCTTATGAGTACAAAAATATACAACCAACCACATTCTAGATTAATCTGATGATGAGGACAGATTGACAGAGGAAAGCAATCGTCCCCTTCCATTTTACAGGTAGAGGACTATTTATGAGAATTAGGACAAGTTTTAGAACTCACACCTTTGTTCCGTTTTCTCCCATATTCCTGAATAGTGGGTACACTAAGACACGACCTTGGACGACAGATTTCAATACACACACTGGCCTGGTCACAACTGTAGATAGCATAATCTTATCTCTGTTGTTCCCATTATATTAATTAACATCTGTCCTCGTCCATCTGCACTGGTGGTGGTTTAAGAACTAAAATTTTATCTAAAACTTTAAATAAACGTGTCGTAAGAATATTAAATGAAGTACATATGTATTACATATAGCAAGTGTTACATGTCTTAGCATATTAAAGACCCATTGTAAGTGTCGGAAAGTAGGTCTGTAAGGAATTGAACGTGTGTTATCATTAATCACGTTATTTTGACATACAGTTTTTTAAGGTAGCTTATACACCTTGAAAACGTTTTGCAAAACAGCATAAAATGATTCGGTTATGGCTAATATGATGCTATATAAAAGTATACCTGCTATTGGGTAAAATGCTTTCTGACGTGTTTCATAGCAATTGTTAAGCCATTCTTCATACACATATTTTGACTACGGATTATTCCGTTTTCCTGATCAATACGACGATGGGCTCAAGGCGGATGCGACCGATCGACAGGGGTTTTACACCTCCTAGGCACCTGGTCCCACCTCTGATGTAGTAGTATCCAAGGGTCCGAATTCGCTCAACTCTGTTTGGGACTTGAGATTGATGAGATTGATTACTGTTCATTTTCTTCGCATTTTCATGACATATAAAAGTATACGTTAAAAAGATGGAAAATATGCCATTTTTAGATACAAAAATATGACTTTAAAAATTTATTTCAGTTTGTATTTCGTCCCGTTGAGAATATTTCACTCATATTGAGACGTCAACATTGCCGGTGAATGGCCTATGCTTAGCAATTATGGCTTTAAGCAGTGAGGGTTCTTTTGCGTGCCACACCTGCTGCGACACGGGACCACCGTTTTTAATGTCATATCCGAAAGATCCGTAATTCTCAATTCGAAATGCTGAGCTCTTGGAGAAGAAGCAATCACTACTTATTTTAACGTCTTAGGTATGAGTTCGCCGGTCCAAGTGCGGGGCTCGATCTCACGACCTCCCGATCGCAAGTCGAGGGCTTTTTCACACCAGTCTGATGCTTTAACCACTGAGCTATGAAGATATACCACGAAATTGATCGAAAGAAACAATGTACAAAACATTTAAATCAGCATATTGTGACATTGTGTCATAAAGTGTTGTGAGCTACCTTAAATCAAAGTACTGATCGTAGTATCATCATCTAGGTGATGTATCTTGCATACAGTATATATATAAAGATGTTTATCAGAATTTCACTTTCATATCATAGATGTACTCATTACGTTATTTTTACATTCATTTCCTTTGATATTGACAATGCTCTCATCTGCAACAATGAATACATGCTTGATACAAACTACACGTATCCGATTCGGTTTTTTTAGTACGATGCGTAATCAATTATCAAACATGGAGCGTCGTCAGGGCCAAGGGGTGTTTGGCTGTTTCGTTTTAATTTATTATATAATAATGCTTATTGAGAAACAATAGGCATCCATCACATGGCATAATTAAGGTGTATGTGAATTGTGCACCAAGTTTGAAAGTCCCAGCCCAACGGTACGGTCTGCATATTGCTACTATACGACCTTGACCTTGAGAAACGATTGGCAACCTCCATTTGGCATAGGGTGTGCATGCGTACAAAGTTTGGTGGTCCTAGCCTTAACGGTTCGGTCTGTATCCTGCCTACAAGATTTTTCTTCTAAGTAATACAACGACTTTGACCTTGAAGAACAAAAAAAAGCGTCCTCCACTTGGCATATGAGGTGTATGTGTACCGAGTTTAATGGTGTAAGGCCCAATAATTTAGTCTGTATTCTGCTTATAAGAGTTTCTTATTAATTGATACTAAGATCTTGATATTTGACCCCAGAACTTGGAAAAATTAATACGCCCTTAGATTTTGATGAAGGGAAACGAACTTTAGTGTTGTATTCTAGTGGAGTTATCACTGTCCATTGTGTGCTAATCTATTTTAAATATGTTTACTGAAAAACAACAGGCATCTTCCACTTGGCATAAAGTGTATGTATACACAAAGTTTTACGGTCCTAGTCCTAACGGTACCATCTGTGTACTACGACCGTATACTTTGACCTTGAGAAACAATTGATAGGTATCTTTGAATCTGAAGAACAAAGGACGTCCTCTACTTAGCATAAGGAGTATGTGTATCGAGTTTGACAGTCCTAGGCCCAACTTGATCCCTGACCTTAAAACGCAATCTAGACATCTTTCTCTCATCATAGTAATAATTTTTTTTAAACGATACAAGAGCTTAAATGGTTCGTATGTATCCTGCCTACAAGGTTTTGCTACTAAAGATTGTTACCTTGACCTTGAGGAACAAAAGGAACATGAGGAGTAGATGGTCTTAACCCCAAACGATTCGATCTGACCTTGAAAAACAAACAAGCATTTTTCCCATCTTGGTGAACAAATATACATGTACCAAGTTGTAAGACCCTGAGGCTTACAGATCGATCTGCATCCTGCCTACAAGCCTTGAAGGTTGGGACGGACGGAGGGAGGGACTGACAGACAGAAGAACGGCTGGATGGACTTCACCATACTATACCATTCAGTGTATGTCCCATCTATTGTATCTTTTTATTTCAAGTTCACTGGGGTATATCGAATCGAGGCATAATGATGATTGATTAATTATTTATTTTACGTCCCGTCGATGATTTTCTATCCATATTGAAATGACTCCATTTGTAGGTGAAGTACCACTGATTTAGACCTATGCTTAGCACTCAGGGCCGTAGCAGTGAGGGTTCTTTAACGTGCCAACGCATGCCGTGACACGGGAGCACCGTTTTTAAGGTCATACCTAAAAGACCCCTAATTCTCGCTTCTAATGCTGCCACAACCACAGAACCCATCACTGCTGACTTGAAAGTTTTGGAGGACGTGAATGGACAGGAAGACGACTACAGACGGCGAGGGGTGAACAAAAGAATAAGCAAGACATCTCAAGCCTTTGGTCTGCTCAAACTCTTACATCAGCATACTGTAAAGGGGGAAATATTCGCG
>CAJDSM010011400.1:0-19636 GCA_903981925.1 Ostrea lurida | reverse complement strand
AGTAACATTACAATGGCATTCATGTTGCAGTTACTGCCCTTACATCGGGAAGTAAGGGGCGTGCTAATCGATGGGGTCCTAAGCATCAGATAAAATACAAACAAATTAGAGTATTGTAAAGCTTACGGTACTAAAACATTTATTATGTTCCGAATTTAAACATATTAATCTTAACCATAATCATAACAAGGTTTAATTTAGTTAGAATTTATATAGAAAAATTCTTAGAATGCACATTTCGTCAATTTGAAGTGATAGGAAGGGGGGGGGGGGGTAACAAATTGATGTTTATAATTCTGCCAATATAATTAATACCAAGAATTTCAGGAGTAATTTGGAAAAAAAGATATTAAAGACATTTTAAAAATAAAATCACATTGAAAAACAAAGGGAACATGTTGTTATTCAACAAAGGAGGGAGGGGGGGGGGGAGTTCTAATGTTAAAATTCCTGACAAGCAAACAAGAAGCAAACAAATATAACAAATCTCAAAGCTCTAAATACTAAATCGTGTGTGTATGTATGTGTGTGTGGAGGTGGTTGGTTGGGGGGGGGGGCGTTCAATATTAATCATCGTACGTTCCTACAATATACCACTATTTAGGAAAGAAGAGGAGCAAGCTATAAATCAAACTTTGCTTGCCAAAATTACCAACTTTGTGAATATAATGCGGTTTATCATTATGGATAAACCATGTTATTTCATGCATATAGCCATGGATATAGACTTAGTTAATCAGGTAAAAGAACGACAACTCGTAAAGTTATCATACACCCCCTTCTTATTTAAAAACAAACTACAATAATCCCCCCTTCTTATCGCTTCCGAGCATGCGCGTCATCACTTCCTTTCTGCCTCGGATCCAATCTTGATACACGGAAAAAATTATCGGAGTGATCAAATCTGCCAAACATCGACTCTGTCTTCACGAAATAAGCTTTAAGCTTCATAGAAAAATGCCAGAGGGCTAAAAAATTTCAACGGGCTTCCAAAGTCAATAAGCCCGTAATCTACACAAGCCGGCCTCCCGACGTGTGTCTTCAAAGTGTATTTAGTCGGGGGAGAACTGACCAGATGTCGGACATGCGGTCACGTCGGGACAGTCTCCGTTGGCTAATAGTCATTCAGCTTATGATCCACTATCACTGCAGTCAACACAAGCATATGCAGAACTATTCAAGAGATCAACATGCAGCCATACCCTTTGTCCCAGTTAATGCCGGGCGCCGATCTCGGACCGGAAACGAATCAGATGCCCAACTTCCCGACATCAATCAATCAAGGTACGAGTGCTTAGTTTCGATTTATGTACCCTAGCCCATTTAATAGTTTGACCTCTCCATTAGGACGCTCATGTATCCCAGATTGTTCATTGAATAGAGTTATTTCTTTCAGGACCATTGTTCTGAAAATCAAAATCAAATTATCTTTGTAAGGGGGTGTTTTTTCTTATCAAGCCTAGAATAAAGAAAATAAGATAACAAACTTCATGCAATTTTATTTATGCATCTATTTACCTGCAAAAGGCACCCATTACAAGCCATTCCTCTTGATATACGATATATTTAGAGGGGCATCCAGGAATAGTGTAGGGAGGTTGGAGTTGGGACTATTGAATGTGCAAATCCAATTCCGATTAAAAAAGTCGGTCGATGCCTCCTAAGCTGGGGTTCATTGATTCCGAGCTTTGGTTTGTTTTATATGCAAGCCAGCAACAACAAATCTCTGCAAACGAGTCCTTCTAACCGAGAAGTGTTATGACACAATTATTGAAGGCGGTTTGCAGAAACAATATTGCAAGTATTTGCACCAAGGCATTAATTGTGTAATAAACCCCACCATCAATGAACTGTTCAAAAATCTATTCAGTCTTCTCAAGGGGAAATCATGCACCTGACAGCTATAAAATCAGCTCTTAGAAGCAAGCCATAGCTGAACATATTCAAGTAAAGTTATAAACCAAATTATTCAGGCATTTATTAATTTTAGTTTACAGTTTCTCTTTGTCAGATAACTTGTGGCCACCCCCCCCCCTTCCTTGGTCTTAGCTTTTAGACTGCCGAGGTTAATATCATTAAACTTAATTTTTAAAATATGTTGGTGGAAACTCGATCAAAATTCTGTGCAGCAATTTTCAGTTTTCACGGGCATATTTTAAAAACCGACCCATATCCTTCTCAGTGCAATTTCTGTGTAAGTTAATGACGTCACACGTGTGTGTTACTACTTGGGAGTTAAAGGTCAAGAGTGGAAAAGGACCGCTGATATTATTCTGATCCCTCGTCAAATGATGGCTTGTTAGCACATCAAATTTGAGCAAGAATCATTTACATGCCATGATACTAATAAGCCATGATACTAATAAATCCAGGGATGGATTTGTTTTGGCTTGAACATAGCTAGATTCAACTGCACCGGCAGTGCTTGGGATAGATCAGAAATCTGCAACTACTTTAACTGTAAACTATACTGAGTGATCCTCGGATGGAGACCTGTTGAAGGGCTCAGGAAGCCTATCTTTTGTTATAATATCAATCGTTAATTATTTATTCAGCATGTTGTTGCAACACAACACCGACCCCCACCCCCCTTTTGAATTTACGAAATCGCGAGATGCGTTGTCGCGCTCAATTATATAGTAGAAGTGAGGGCATTTCTTCAAAACAGCTTATTTTGTGTTTATGTCAAAAATTGGATATGGATGTAGTTGACTTCCTGTGCACCCGGTATACATGTATTATTGTGGATATAGGCCTATTGTTCACCATGCACGTGGCCTGTGCTGCATGGGACCCAGTATTAAGTTAGTAACAAAACTCAAATATTCAAGGGGGAAAAAACCCCCCAAAAAAACAAAACAACCCCCCCCCAAAAAAAAACCCAGGGGTTGATTCAGGTTTGGTGGTCGGTTTGTCGGCCCGATTAAAACCAACCCTTCTTCTCCTGCCGTCTTATGTGTATTATATAGATCTAATTCTATATACATTCGATAGTCCTGAGCCGTTTTCTCGAAACGGAATATAAATTTAGTTTCCGCGATTTAGATCAGTCGCTGATACTGTAATTTCTTTTAAACAAACGCAGGCCGCTAAACTCCTTATGTTGTAAGGGACGCACTGCTTTGTTGGTGCGTTTTCTCCGGTGAGGAACATCATTCCCAATAGTTATGTTTTATTTTAAATTCCTTCATAACAATCGTGTGTAAACTTTCTCGCTTTAATAGCATTGGATGGGGGGGGGGGGGGCAGCTGGAAATCTTTCCTAAAATATTTTAACCATATTAATTCATATTTGATGATATTTATCTTCAATTCCTGAAAAAACGCTATTGTGTATTTGAGCAACAGTCAACTCGTTACATCTACTTGTACTGATATATTCTGAATGAATTATATTAGTCTCCCCCCACTTTGTGGGGAGACATGTGTTTTGGGCTTGTCCGTGTGTCCGTCACATAGTTTGTCAGCGCAACTCCTTCTGAAACTAATGATCCGATTTTGAAGAAACTTTATATGTAGCAATGGAACATCATATGTAGTTGTGCATATTACCAAGGAAAATTTTTGATCCTCAAATTTTTTGATGGAGTTATCGCCGTTTGAACTTAGAAATTTGCCTAAAAATCCTCAGAATAACCTTGTCAGCGCAAAATCCTCTGAAAAACTACTGATCATTTTGAAGAAACTTTATTATGTAGCAAGGAACATCAATATGTAGTGTGCATATTGCTAGGAAATTTGATCCTCTAATTCTTGTTGGAGTTATGGCCGTTTGAACTTAGAATATGTGCCCTTAAATCGCGTCATGAATAACCTTGTCAGCGCAAACTCCTGCTGAAACTACTGATCCGATTTTGAAGAAACTTTATATGTAGCAGGACATCATATGTAGTTGTGCATAATTACCAGAAATTTTGATCCTCAAATTTTTGATGGAGTTATGGGCCGGTTTTTGAACTTAGAAATTTGCCTTAAAAATCTCATGACATAACCTTGTCAGCGCAACTCCTCTGAAACTACTATCGAATTTTGAAGAAACTTTATATGTAGCAAGGACAGATCATAGATGTAGTTGTGCATATTGCTAGGAAAATTTTGATCTCTAAATTCTTGTTGTGAGTTATGGCCGGTTTGAACTTAGAAATTGCCTTAAAAATCCTCTGAATAACCTTGTCAGCGCAACTCCTCTGAAACTACTGCATGCAGATTTTGAAGAAACTTTATATGTAGCAAGGACATCATATGTAGTGTGGCATATTGGCTAGGAAATTATGTCCTCTAATTTCTTTGTTGGAGTTATGGCCGTTTAGAACTTAGAAATTTGCCTTAAATCCTCATGAATATAACCTTGTCAGTGCATCTCCTGCTTGAAACTACATGGATCTGATTTTAAGCAAACTTTATATTGTAGCAAGGACTATCATATGTAGTTGTGCTCGTGTTAACCAGGAAATTTTTGTTCCCTAATTTTGTGGATGTTAAACCTTAGAAATTGCCAAAAATTCTACTAACACAACTCAACTGACAGTACGGGGGGAGACATGTTTTTGCCTCCAAAAAAAAACTTTAATTTTGTTTAATTCTGGCGGGTCATGGGTACATTTTCAAGAAATAGTTATGTACATCTTGCATAATTATCTGTATTAATTAATGTGTTATCTGTGAAATTGTTGGTATTATGTCTACAATTTACTATGCATGACACATCCCAAACATTTGTGTGGCATTTGGTGTAGTATTAATTGTTGAATACAAAATTGCCGCCATTTTGGTATTGGCGGATGTGTCCGCATGACAGTGTCATGGGCAAATCGGATCACGCTCGTCAATTTCCCGCTAACCGAAGTAGACTCGGACGTTGGATCGGCGCAAGAAATTGCATCAAATCGATGCATTTTTTCGCCGGGAAGCGCGCATGTGGATGACGTTAAAGGCTAGAACCGAATCCCTTATAAAAATATATTATTTAGAAGTATGATTAATGTTTGACTATATATTTAGTTGATACCAATAAAGTCTTTTCACTCAACCTGCATAAACATAATTGCAAAGTATAAATTGATATATTGAATAGTCTTGGCTATCTTCGAAATGCATTGTTCAAAATCGCAACCGTATGTTTGAGCCTGTACGTATAGTACGTTTTGGCTAACAACTTCTTGAGGCGTTAATCTCCATACGAGGTTATTTCGATTACGGGGAGATGCCGAGTAGTTACGATTGTGTCATGGGATCCATTTGGCATAACTTTTGCATTAAAAATATTGTCTCCGGTTTGTACTGTTCTTTCCAGCTCATCGGGTAAAGATAGTATTTTATTTCATAATTGTGTAATTTTACATCTTATTGCTGCCAAAAGTGTTTTTGCTCGGCGCATGATTCTATATCTTTATACATGTAGCATTTACTTATCTGATGCACATGTATCATATCTGTCCATCTGTGACCACATATCTGTCCATCTGTGACACACTGTTATATTGCATCTTATGCTGCCAAAGTGTTTGCTCGGCGCACTGATCTATATCTTTATACATGTAGCAATTTATTATCTGATTGCACATGTATCATATTTGTCCATCTGTGACACATATCTGTCCATCTGTGACACATATCTCTGTCAGTATCTGTTATATTGGCATTCTTTGATTAAAGGGCACATGACAAATTCGCCAAACACAACAATTTTGTTTTGTCTTAATCATTAGGACAAAAATCTGTATCAATTTGGTCTTCTGTGTTCCTCTCGTCGTATTTGTTATTAATTCAACGCTCTAGGTCATGAAATAATGCCGGTTTATCATTATGATAAAACCATGTTATTCATCATATAGCCATGGATAATAGATTAGTAATCAGGTAAAGAACGACAACTCCGTAAAGTTTATCATACACCCCCTTCTTATTTAAAACAAACCTACAATAAATTCCCCCTTCTTATCGCTTCCGAGCATGCGCGTCATCAACTTCCTTTCTGCCTCGCATGCCAATCTTTGGATACACGGAAAAATTATACCCTCCCTCCCGTCCATATTGGCAGCCAACTCTGTTAGATTCTTTTGTTTTCGGGCTTGTTTTCTTTCTTCTTTTAAGCGTCATGGCCATGGAAGATGGTGTGTGTTCATTAGTCTATGTGGAACCAGGGAACTTGCTTCGAATGCGACATTCACAATGAACGGCGTTATGGGCCATGTGAAATCCATGTCCGGGCCAGTGATTGGACTTTTGCTTTAAATGGTGTTGCATAACTTTTGATTAAAAATTGTCCTCCGGTGTTACTGTTCTTTCCAGGCTCATCGGGTAAAGATAGTATTTTATTTCATAATTGTGTATTTTAACATCTTATGCTGCAAGTGTTTTGCTGGCCGCTATGATCGTTATTTTTATACATGTAGCATTTTATTGCATCATATCTGGTCGCATACTGTGACACATATATGTATCCATCTGTGACACATTCTGTTATATTGCATCTATGCTGCCAAGTGTTTTGCTCGGCGGGCATGATCTATATCTTTTACATGTTAGCAATTTATTATTCTGATGCACATGTATCATATCTGTCCATCTGTGACACATAATACGTCATCTGTACACATATCTCTGTCAGTATCTGTTATATTAGCATCTTTTGATTAAAGGGCAATGGACAAAATTCGCCAAACACATACAATTTTTGTTTTGTCTTAATTCATTAGGACAAAATCTGTATCAATTTGTCTTCTGTCCTCTCTTTCTTGTAATTTGTTATTTATTCAACGGCTTAGGTCATGAAATAACAGAAATAATATAGTGCGTTGTCGAGGAGAGGGGCTACCTCTCTTCTCTCTCTCTCTCTCTCTT
This sequence comes from Ostrea lurida, assembly GCA_903981925.1. Classification (NCBI taxonomy): domain Eukaryota; kingdom Metazoa; phylum Mollusca; class Bivalvia; order Ostreida; family Ostreidae; genus Ostrea; species Ostrea lurida. Next base: position 12,793 of record CAJDSM010011400.1, on the reverse strand, counting down.
ATCTCCTCTCTCTCTCTTTTCTCCCGTTTTGATGATTCTCGTGCCTTGATAACTCTCTCTCTCTTTCTCTTTCTCTCTCCTTCTCTCTGTTTAATTGATTTACACACAAAATTTATTTTTAAAAGTATTAAATCATTACGTGATCTAGTGAGTATCATGTTCCGTTTACTGACGCCCGATGTACACATGCTTTCGTCACAATTTTGTGAATTAATTACGTATACAGTACAACTGTACACGTGATTTGTCGACATGTAAATTTCAGGCCCAAGACCATATAACTGAGAATATGAGCTAAATCTAATAATTTTATTGTAAAAATAAAAATTTCACTGTTTTGTTTGCATTTGATTCCTTTAAACACTGTAGTATGTCGGGGGGGGGGGGGGCTTCTTAATTTTATGGCCGTAAGGAACGTGCCGCTTGACATCGCAGGACCCCCACCCTTTTCAATATATTTCATATAATTTTCTGTTCAAAATGGTGACCTTTTCCATCTCGGTCGGAACCCAGTAATCTACGTATAACGGAGAGAACACCGTGGTTCCGACGTTTGTTTTCCCCATATGACAGAACAAGAGAACTGCCGAATCATCACTCATCATCTGCAGCTGGATCAAATTTGAATATAGAAGGCTATTCATAATAATTGAGTAAACATTAATGTTATTCAATATATTTCATGCTGATTTCTTACACCTTTTCAATATTTTAGTGGGAAAGGCTGACCTAGCACGTCCCTACCTATTGGTACATATATAAATATAAGTCCTCCCCCCCCCCCCTCCTCACCGAGGTTGTAAACAATCTGTGCTATAACTCTTTAGGTTTAAAAAACCAGTTTATGGTCTTGAGGCCTGGTATATCTCTTTTGTTTTGTCGTTGAAAATATATTGATAAAAAAAAGCAAATTAATGCAAAAGACAACCGCGTCCTGATCTACCGTGAAGTATAAAGATCTAGATGCCGAAATTGCAATGGAAAATCACAATAGCGGACACATAGAATATAAACAATAATGACTGTGAAATTAGTGGGCAATCATATCAGTTGTCTGTAATTTACACTTGATTTTAAAAAATGGCACTTAATTACAAATCGAAATAGTAAATTCTCTGATCTAGTTTATAATGACGCAATCACTTGAGACCGCAATCGTGTATGCGCCCCTGTATTCAGGGGAAATAACTCGCGCGGCCACTCCTGAGAATGTATTCGCCATTCATCATTGAACTTAAAACCTCTCTCTCTCTCTCTCTTCTCTCTATCTCTCTCTTCTCTCTCTCTCTCTCTCTCCTCTAGCCCCAAGCTTTGGCGCTTCATCCCACGATCTTAAGCTTATTGGCTCATTTTTTTCAGCAACCCAGCCCTACCCCCCTCCCGCTTCGACAAATTTCTGGATGCACCACTGGAATTATCGAATGTTGTCGTTATAATCTAAAACACATGTCTCTCATGGCATCTGAGTGATTATACTATGAATGAAATATTAATGTTTGTTAACGTCATGTTGGTTTAAAAAAATAAATTTTGCACATCAGACAAAAAAAAAAAATTAGTGCTGACGCTTGAAGTTCGGGGGGGGGGGGGGGGGGGGGCGGTGGTCTTCTACAATGTACTAGGTTTAAAGGGTCAGAACTCTGTATATATTTTACTTTGTAAGTTTCCTTTCCATGTTTTGTAACGTATACGATGTTACACAGAAACTTTCGCATCGCCCGGCACTCACCATCTTGTTAGATATGATCGGTCTAAGTTTTAATCAGTGGAATTTGAAAAAAAAACCTCAATTTAATGTTTTTGTTAGATAATAAAAAAAAATCACAGCCCATATAATGGAAGACTGAGCATGAAACAGCAGGGGATTCACATAAGCTAAATGTAAACAATACAAATCTGCAAACTTTGAAAGATCTGTTTCTGACACTATTTATGATAAATATAATATTATCTAGCAATTAAGCAGGTGGTGGAAAATATCATTTTTCAAATCATCTCATTCATCTGTTATCCCTTCGATTTTTCTTATATTTAGGTGTTCCTTTAATATGTATTCACATGCGAATTTTAATTGAACAGAAAATTAAATTTTAGTGTAAAGCACCCAAATACATCACTGAAAAGAGAGAGAGAGAGAGAATGAGAGAGAGGATGAGAGAGAGAGAGAGAGAGAGAGAGAAGAGAGAAGAGGAGAGAGAGAGGAGAAGAGAGAGAGGAGAGACTCGCCGCTTTCTAGCCTCTGTACTAAACAATGTACAACGTGTATCACGTGCCACATCTCTCTCTCTCTCTCTCTCTCTCTGCTCTCTCTTCTCTCTCTCCTCTCTGTTTTGAAATTGTTTTGGGGGTCTGTTTTTGCTAAATTTTGACTGCCATAATACGCATATATTTTTATTAGTAGTCAACATGCAATGTCTACCAATATGTATTTTATTCTCTACTCTCTCCCAAAAACATTTAGTTTGTGGTAAAATCCCCAGACCCCAAGAATTATACCGCGCAGGGACCGGCCCCATTGGTTCCAAATTCCTGCGCATCCGACACTGGAAAAGCGATTTAAACTGAGAGAACGGTACAAATTATTCACTCTATACACTCCAATATAGTCATGCACACTGCCATGGATAGTTAATGAATTACGGCATCAAGCTGACATTTAAAGTAGAAAAAAAATAAAAGATGTTTAAAATCCGGGGGAGGGGGCGGGGGGGGCGAGGGGGGGCACTTATAATATATACCGGATAGATAGGGATGTGCCGGCTGGAATAGGTAGCCTTTTTCCACAGAGAATATATGAGCAAGGTATAAAAATCAAGCATTGAAATATATGATAAGGTTTAATGTTTACTTCAATTAATTATATGAATGGCCTTCTAATTTGATCCAGCTTCGGCAGTTTCTTGTTGTCATATGGGAAAAGGTTCTCACCATTTGAACAGAAAATATATGAAAAGGTATACAATCTCAAATCTAAAATATATGACAAGGGTGGGGTCTGCAATTCAGCGGCACATCCCTACCATTAAAATTAACGAAGTGCCCCCCCCCCCCCCCCCGGGCTTTTAAAATATTTCCCGTGCGGAAGTTGTCAGCTCAAGTGATGACGATTACATAAGAGGCAGTACGTCAACGCAGTTATGTGCAGGGCGTTATAATACTGGGAGTAGTAAAACAGGTGAATACTAGTACTGAACGAATAAGGAAACTACGTAAGAAGTTGTTCACTTTGATAGATTGATTTTTCTCGTACTCAGTAAGGCGCGAAAGAATTTGCTTTACATGCGGGAGGGCGACCGAAATATTCATGCATTCATACGTGAATGTACCCTGTAAACCTCCTACACACTGTTGCTATCTCCGAATTGATATAATTCAATACACTAATAAGTAAATATGGGATGTTCGAGAGTAAAATTAATCACATGCGAAGTCCTTATATATATTTCATGGTAATTGGTTTGTAGTATCATATCCAGGGTATTACTTGCAAATATGCCATTGTTTTTTATGTTTTCCCTTTCTACAAATCATTTCTTTCGCTAATATTTTGCATTTTCCTGCATTTACATATTTAAAAAGAGAAGCCACTTTTAATACATGTAAAGCCAAAGATAACGGAACAGTGATCAATTCTCGTAAGTCCTAGATATAATACAAAAACAAAGAGTTGGGCAATCACGGACCCCTGACACACCAGAGGTGGGTCAGGTGCCTAGGAGGAGGACATCCCCTGTTGACCGTCACACCCGCCGTGCAAGCCCATAGACTTGATCAGGAAAACGGAACAAGTTCCGTAGTCAAATCAGTGTGTGAAAAACGGCTTAACAATGGGTATAAACACATCAGACAGCATTTGACTCAATGATAGGTACATGGTAAAGATATTCTCCACTGACGGTAGCTCCACTCTGCCCACCTCGGCATTCCAAAGTTCCACTAAATGCACCTCCTACACAGAGGAGTTTCGCATCTCGAAACCACATTATTGGTGTCCATGTCTCTCAAATGATGAGATACGCAAGAGCTTTTTCTGCGAACTGACTAGTTTTTAAAAATCGAAACAGGGCTACCTAAACAGACAGTGTTAACAACAGTCTCTTAAAGCCGATATTTTAGCAAATTATAAGGCCGTAATAACGGATCTATAGACAATTGTGCTTCACATGAAAAGAGTCATCAAATGTTAAATCACGCAAAAAAAAAATCATGGACTATGCATATAGGCTCAGAGATAAAACTAGGACATGTAGTCATTGTGAGAACTGTAAACTTACGACTACGAAGCAACGTGTTGAGAGTGTCACTAGGACTATTATAGTCCCGTGTTGTGAGATGTAATTAGGAATATATAGTCACGTGTTGTGAGTGTAAAACTAGTGACTATGTAGTCACGTGTTGTGAGGTGGAAACTAGGACTCTGCAGTCACGTTGTGAGGTGTAATAGGGACTATGTAGTCAGCGTGTTTAGAGGTGTCACTAGGACTATGTAGTCACGTTTTGTGAGGGTGTCACTAGGACTACTGTAGTCAACGTGTTAAGATGTACATTCTGACGAGTTCTTCCAACCTGCTTATCAGCGGGGAAATTGTTCTATGTAGTCACGTATTGTGAAGTGTAACTACGATTATGTAGTCACGTGTTGTGAGGTGTAAGTTAGGAATATGTAGTCACGTGTTAAGATTTGTCACTAGGGATATGTAGTCACGTGTTGAGAGGTGTCACTTAGGACTTGTAGTCAGTGTTGAGAGGTGTAATTAGGACTATGTAGTCACGTGTTGTGAGGTGTACCTAGGATTATGTAGCACGTATGTGTGTGTAATAGGAATATGTATCACGTGTTTGAGAAGGTGTCACTAGACTTATGTAATCAGTTTGTTGAAAGGGTACTAGCACTAAAAGAAGTCACGTGTTAAGATGTTACATTTCTGACGAGTCCTCCAAACCTTGCTTTCCAGCGGGGGGAATGTTCTATGAGTCACGTGTTGTGAAGGTGTCACTAGGACTATGTAGTCACGTGTGTTGTTGAGTGTAACTAGTATTATGTAGCTACGTGTTGTGAGATGTTATTAGGAATATGTAGTCACGTGTTGAGATGTGTCACTAGGACTATGGTAGCTCACGTGTTGAGAAGTGTAACTAGACTATGTAGTCAACGTGTTAGTGAGTGTAACTAGTATTTTGTAAGCCACGTGTTGTTGAGGTGTAACTTAGAATATGTAGTACGCTTTGTAGTGTCACTTGGACAATTTAGTCACGTTTTGAGAGGTGTCAACTAGGACTAATGTAATCACGTGTTGAGAGTGTAACTAGATTATGTAGTCAGGGGTTGTGAGGTGTCACAGGACTATGTAAATCACCGTTGTGAGAGTGTCATAGCGACTAAGTAGTCACGTGTTAAGATGTTACATCTGACGAGTTCTTCCAAACCTGCTTTCCAGCGGGGGAATGCGTTCTATGTAGTCCACGTGTTGTGAGGTGTAATTAGGACTATGGTAGTCACTGTTGAGAGGTTAACTAGGACTATGTAGTCACGTGTTGTAGGTGTCACTAGGACTATTGTTAGTCACGTGTTGAGAGGTGTAACTAGGACTATGTAGTCACGTGTATGTGGAGATCACTAGGACTATTGTAGTCACGTGTTGAGAGGTGTCACTAGGACTATGTTAGTCAAACGTTGTTAACAGTGTAACTACGACTACGTAGTCATGTGTTGTCGTGCATGTAACTAGGACTATATAATCACGTGTGAGATGTAACTAGGACTTTGATACACGTATTGAGAAGGCATTAACTAGGACACTATGTAGTCACGTGTTGTGAGGTGGTCACTAGGACTTATGTAGTCACGTGTTGTGAGGTGTAAATTAGCACTATGGTATCACGTGTTGTAGGGTGTCACTAGGCACTATGTAGTCCCGGTGCAGAGGATGTAATAGGGAACTTATTTTTTGTAGTTTCTTCCCCCCAAAACCCGTTTTGTTGAGAATTTTTAAACTAGGGGACTATTGTAGTCACGTTTCAGAGGTGTCACTAAGGAACTATGTAGTTACGTGTTGTGAGGTGTCACTAGGACTAGTAGTCACGCTGTTAAGATGTTACATTTTGACGAGTATCTTCCAAACCTGCTTTCCAGCGGGGAAATTTTCTATGTAATTTCACGTGGTTGTGAATGTAACTAGGATTATTAGTCACGTGTTGTGAGGTGTAATTAGGAATATGTAGTCACTTTGTTAAGATGTGTCACTACGACTATGTAGTCACGTGTTGCAGAGGTGCACTAGGACTATGTAGTCCACGTGTTGAGAGGTGTAACTAGGACTATGTAGTCACGTGTTGTGAGTGAATAGGACATATGAGTCCACGTGTTAAGATGTGTCACTAGGACTTGTAGTCACGTGTTGAAGAGGTGTACTAGGGACAATGTTGTTCACGTTGAGACGTGTCACTAGGACTATGTAGCCACGTGTTGTGAGGTGTAATTAGGAATATGTATCACGTGCTTGAGAGGTGCTCACTAGGACTATGTAATCACGTGTTGAGAGTGGTTGTCATAGCACTAAGTAGTCACGTGTTAAGATGTTACATCTGACGGATGTTCTTCCAAACCTTGCGTTCCAGCGGGAATGGTTTCTATATAGTTCACGTGTTGTGAGGTGTCACTAGGACTATGTAGTCAGTGTTGTGAGGTGTAACTAGGACTTATGTAGTTCACGGTTGAGAAAGTTAACTAGGACTTATTGAGTCACGTGTTATGAGGTGTAACTAGTATTATGTAGCACGTGTTGGAGGTGTAACTTAGAATATGAAGCACGTGTTGCAGATGTGTCACTTGGACTATGTTAGTCACGTTGTTGTGAGGTGTCACTAGGACTATGTAGTCACGTGTTGAGAGGTGAACTAGCGATTATGTAGTCATAGTGGTTGTGAGGTGTCACTAGGACTTATGTAATCACTTGTTGAGAGGTGTCACTAGGAACTAAGTAGTCACGTTGTAAGATGTTACATTCTGACGAGTCTTCCAAACCTTGCTTTCCCAGCGGGGAATTCTATGTAGTCCACGTGTTGTGAGGTGTAACTTTAGGACTATGTAGTCACGTGTTGAGAGGTGTAACTAGGACTATGTAGTCACGTGTTGGTTGAGTGTCACTAGGACTATGTAGTCACGTGTTGTAGAAGGTGTAACTAGGACTTATGTAGTCACGTGTTGTGAGGTGTCACTAGGACTATGTATTCACGTGTTGAGAGGTGTCACTAGGACTATGTAGTCACGTGTTAAGAGGTGGTAATACGGACTATGTAGTCATATGTTGCTGTTGATATAACTAGGACTATATAATCACGTGAGAGATGTAAAACTAGGATTTGTAGGCCACGTGTTGAGAAGCATTAATAGGACACTATGTAGTCACGTTTGTGAGTGTCACTTAGGGACTATGTAGTCACGTGTTGTGAGGTGTTCACATAGACAATGTAGTCTACGTGTTGTGAGTGTCAATTAGGGGACTATGTAGTCACGTGTTGTGAGGTGAACTAGACTATGTCAGTCACCGTGTTGAGAAGTGTAACCAGGATTATGTAGCCACGTGTTGTGAGGTGTCACTTAGGACTATGTGTACGTGTTGAGAGGTGGTAACTAGGACTATGAAGTCACGTGTTGTGAAGTGTAACTAGGATTATGTAGCCACGTGTTTGTGAGGTGTAATTAGGAAATATGTAGTCACGTGTTGAGAGGTGGTTCACTAGGACTATGTAATTCACGTGTTGAGAGGTGTCACTAGGACTAAGTAGTCACGTGTTAAGATGGTACATTCTGACGAGTTCTTCCAAACCTGCTTTTCCAGCGGGGAATGTTCTATGTAGTCACAGTGAATGTGAGGTGTAACTATGACTATGTAGTCAACGTGTTGAGAGGTGTAACTAGGGACTTATGTTAGTCACGTGTTGTGGAGGTTGTCACTAGGACTATGTAGTCAACGTTGAGAGGTGTCACTAGGACTATGTAGGTCACGTGTTAGATGTAACATTCGACGAAATTCTTCCAAAACCTTGCTTTCCAGCGGGAGAATGTTCGAGATCTGAGGAACTTTTTTTTCATTTTTTCTCCCTTAATATTTTCTTGATAAAATATCTGAAATGGGGTATGCGTCCTTTATATTTCTTAATGAAACGTAGAAATGTGGATGGAATCATGATACATCTCCAATACTTATCTCAATTGTGATGAATATCTCTTTCCTCATGAATGTGCCGCAGCAGTGTGTAAAAAAAAATGTGAGTATCTAGTGAGAGCAGAATGAAGCGACAAGTTTAAAAAAAAATGCCTGCAGATATGCAGGGCCGTAACCAGGCGGGGGCGGGGGGTTGCACTGGGTGCAAGTCTGCACCCCCCCCCCATTTCAAAATGAAAATTGCCAAAATCTCTTCAGCTTCCCGGGGGCTTCGCCCCCGTGGACTCCTTACTAAGGGCCGTTTTGGACCACTGTGGGCCTCCCAGACCCCATGAAAAATGCTAAAGTCTCTCAGCTTCCGGGGCTTTGCACCCTGGACCCCCATATCAGGGCTAGGCCTTAGACCCTATCTGGAGGCTAAAGGAGCCAAAGACCCCTTGCCTTGGTCTTGTTGCACCCCCCATTGGAAATCCTAGTTAACGGCCCTGCATGCAACTCTTCGCAGTGGTGTATTTCTTTTAAAATTGCTACAAAATGAAATTTATTCGTAAGTATGATGAATGAACAAAAAACTGATTGATTCCTCCGCAGTCTTCCCTAATTATCTAAATCTATTTTAATGGAATAAACGTTTGAGCTGAAGTTGTACTTTCACCATTGGTACTGTAACGTGTAGTGATCACCCATCTAGGTGCTGATCATTGCTTGACTTCCGGTGATACAGTGTAAGTTCTGTTCATACTGTCCGCTACAGTACTATTACTGTACACTACTTTGTTAATTCAGTTGTGCAAGACATTACCCTAAATATAGATATAGCAGAATTCAACACAAAAGTCATTTCTAAGATTTAAAACAATTTATTTTCAACTATAGAAAACAAAAATATACAGATAATAAATGGCTAAATTACAATAGTCACATAAATTCAGTATCCGATGCTGGCTAAATAATAGTCACAAATCAACTGTTAATTCCGATCAGTACAAAATAAATTCAAAATCCCCCGGACGATTAATCAATCCAAACAAAAGGATTAGAAACCCTGTTCGAATGTTCAAAAATATTATTAATAGTGTGTGGATACTAAATATGAACTTTCTACAGTTTTCGTTTTTACGTCTTTTATGAATAGATTTATGCCAAAACTTGTGTTACGTAATCTTTATTTTGAACTGACAAAGCATCGTTCTAACTTAAGATAAAACATTTAGAATATAATCATCTTCACAAGATAAGATAACATAAGATAAACTTTATTCAAAGTTGGCATATCAATAAACAGTGAAACATAAGCTCCAGAGAGCTTTTGGGCCGACAAGTTAAGGCTTATTGGTTCCTCACATTAACCATGAATATCAGTCACCTTTTGCACCGTGTACCAAGGACCTATCGAGGAAACGAATTGTTAATTTGCTGCTATATCAATCATTGATAATTAGTGTAACATACCATAATATAGATCAATTGTATAAACAACGTTTGTATTCAAAGGACTATCAATTGTAGATATTCAAAGTACAAGTGAAGTTAATGATAAAATGTATGTTGGATATCGGCGATTTGTAACATTCAAACTATAGCGTCAAAGAAAATCAAAGGTTGCACTGACTTCCTCACCGGTATGCATGGTAGACGTAACTTTGATTTCGGTTCCGGCGATTTCCATTTTCGTTTTGATGTGTACTCTCTCGGGCCAGACACCATCGTTACATTCTACCGTGATCACACCTAGCTTTCGACATCCCTCATCATCTACATACAAAGGGCATTTCTTATCAGAAATATACACAGATAAATAAATTGGTTGGAAACGCCCAAGCATTGCAGATACATCGACAAATGACATTGTGCTCAACATTTCTTTTGCCTCACCTAGGGAAACCACCTGCCCGACAGTAAAGAATTTACTAAAAGTATCTTTACAATAAATATCATTTTCAACAATTGTAATCTTTGATTCGGGATGTATGGCTTCGTCGAATGGCACACAGAGGTCTTCACCGTATGTGTATCGACATATTCGAGAAAAGATCACGTCTGGATCGTGACCAAAGAGTACTGCGCCCTTACAAATGGCCAGCCCTGCCTCCATTGGAATGATAAACTTTTGATCTGGGAAGGCGTTTCTCATAGCGGTGTTGACAATGACACTTTCAGCGAATCCTCCCACTATTACTATCCCAGCAAGATTGTGACAGCATTCATCATTCAAAATATCTTGAATATGAGATATTATGTTATCTACCGACTTCTTAAAAAATGATGCAAATAAAGAGTGTTCAATGCTGAGTTTATCTCCGGCAAAAGAAACAGCGGTGTTATAACGCGATGTTTTAATCTTATCTTGGATTGTGCTGCGACTTTCTTCCAACACAATATCCGTAAAGGCTGGGGGAATCTTTAAGATTACCCTTCTGTTGGATTCATTCTCAATTGTTCTTTTTTTCATCTCAAATCCTCGCAGGAACTCTAAATATTCAGACCTACAGTCCTCCTTTAGAGTATTGATGACCTTGGACCCAAATATGTCCTCGAGGAAGCTGAGAAAGCTCTCGTCCACTTTAGTTCCTCCCCAAGGACCGCCGCAAACCTTATGGATCGTCTTCATTTTCCCATCTTTTGTTGTTTGTTGTACAGCAATATCTACTGTTCCACCTATTTATAACAAAGAATAAAAATCCCCTTGATCAAATATATCTCACAAATTGACCGAAAGACAATGTAAGGTTCCTTTACTACACCGAGATAGTCCCCATATAAATAGAAAACTTTACTGAATATGCTTGTGAAAGTGTTTTAATGGTAACATTTTTTTACTATAGTTTTATTATAACATAAATTGGCGAAGTAAACAATGTGTTAAACGTAATCATAGTCCTAAAAACATATATTTAAAGTCGAGTGTAGGGCAACACGGACCTCCGACAAAAGCGAAGGCATGATCAGGTAGGTGCCATGGAGGAGTAAGCATCCTCTGCTGACCGGTCACACCCGCCATGAACCCTTAGTTGAAACAAGACATAAAAAGATAGGAAACATTACTTAAGAATAAAGGGCAGAGACAACACAAGTTCAATGGCTTCAGAATTGTTACCACAGCAACGTCTTTTTGCACAACACGTTCTGTCCTTAGGGGAAAAATTGCAAAGGCAAAGATAAGGAACAGTGATCAATCTCGTAAGTCCAAACAAAATACAAAAACAAAAGTTGGCCAAACAATGGCCCCTGGACTCGCCAGAGGTAGGATCAGGTGCATAGGTTGAGTAAGCATCCCCTGTTGACCAGTCGCATCCACCGTCTTGATCAGGAAAACGGAGCGATAAGTAGCCCAATCAGTGTATAATAAAACCGGTTGCTATGAAACACATCAAACAGCATTTGACCAAATGGAAGGTCATACTGGCAAACAGAATCGTTATAACGACCATAGAATTTACGAAGTGCTGCCTTTAAACGTGACTGTAAAAAAAACCCTGTATCAACAACCTGTTAGTAAGTTGGCCGCCTCGATTCAAAAGATGATCATACGCACAACGAGCTCTTGTGTATCGAAAAAGTTGATAGACAAACATACCATATGTAGGTGATGATGGACTATTGCTACATAAATATGCAAAGGCAAATATGACAAACAGTGATCAAACAGTGATCAATCTCGTAAGTCCCAAATAGAATAGAAAATAAGAGTTGGGCAAACACGAACCCCCAAACACATCAGAGGTGGGATCAGGTGCCTAGGAGGAGTAACCATCCCCATTCGATCGGTCACACTCACCGTGCGCCCATTGTCTTGATCATGTAAATGGAATAATCCATAGTAAAATCAGTGAATGAAAAACAGTTTAAAAATTGCTATGAAGCACATCAGACAGCATTTGAACCATTGGCAGGTCATACTGCTAAACCAAATCGTTGTAACGACAATAGAATTTGCATAATCTGCCTTAAAATATGAATTTTGATACCTCTGCAACAAGAAAATATAAGTTGTCTAAACTGTGAACACGTTAATGAATTTCTGGGATTTTTTCCGTGGGGTGTCCGTCAGACACCCTGACATGGCTGTTTTGTGTATTTCGGGTAGCAAATAAAATTGTTCACTTCTCAGTATCCATAAAACTAGTGTCATTCCCTTGTCAGCCTGTTTTAAAGTTTTTTCAACTTGGGCATTTAGGGATTGCAAGGTAAAAGTTTCTCCTTAATTTCTGGATGTGTCAACATGTTTTCCATATCTGTTTCCACGTCATCAGTGTGAGACTATAGAATTCTGCAGGTAGCCGACTCCTAGATCGTTATGTGTCTATAAAGACTATAGTTTTTGATACTATTAAGAGAATAATAGAAAATGTAACAAAGTCCATGTGGTAAAAATGCTCATGTAGACAAAAACAGCCGAAGTATCATCTCACTTGTTTGTCGCTTAGGTCTTCTTGTGTTGGTGAAGTCATTTTCCTTTAGAAAAAAATGAGGCATGTGGCTCAGAGAGAGAGAGAGAGAGAGAGAGAGAGAGAGAGAGAGAGAGAGAGAGAGAGAGAGAGAGATGTTTATGACTCGTAATTTCTTTCTTTTGACAAAGAAAGACTATGTGGACATATTTTATTACTTGTAAAAATTCACGTTAG
>CAJDSM010011393.1:0-12108 GCA_903981925.1 Ostrea lurida | reverse complement strand
CGTCTCTATAGAAGATTGGATACAAGCTTTTAAAAAAAGAAATGATATCTAAAACTTTCCAAGCTCTTTAAGGGGGTGAATACTTCGTTTAAGATGCACTTTACTATTTAGAAGTGGTGTATATTTCGTAAAGTAAAATGATAATAGTTTTCGAAGTCTTAAAATCGAAACGGTTTAAAAATTCAGGAACATAGCATTTTTTCTATTTTTTAATTGAGGCTAATCGATGTATTAATAGAAAAAGGCGTGACATCGGAGACGATTTTTAAGAGATCAGAAAAATGCATAATTCTTTCCTTTGAGAATCGGTTATTTCATTATGAATGCCTAATAGAAATAATTTCTTAATAAAAATTCACAACTCTTAATCAACAAGTATGTATTAATTTAGAGATAACTTATTGTCTACCATTTGCTGATCGTGGGAACGTGGATATAAGATGTGTAAATCAAGATATTGTTCTAAGTAAGACTGATATATATGTTTCGACTATCTCCACTTTTTTCAGGTCTGAAATCATTTATTTCAGAACGAAATGTCTTTTAGTGTTACATTTTTTCAGGAGAATTCAATTTTCTTCAATTACCTTTCTGAAAACACGTCGATTTTTCTATTTCTTTCCCAAATTTTACTTTTCAGTAAAGAGGTGATTGCACAGAAGCGATTGATTTCCACTAATCTGGACATCCATACATGCTTGACCTACAATATCCTAATTTTAACTCTTACGTAGTATTTTGATTATGCACAGTTTAAATACTTGGTGATATCCCATTAGAGCATGTCACCAATTGCGGATAAAAATTTATGTTTTTCAATTCTTATTCTTTGTTCAGCTGTATTGTATTCTGAAAATCGAAAAATTAAGACAGATTGCACATTATTAGTTAATTTAAATGCATATTTAGGTACTCAATAGAGATTTCAAAATATATGATGCCAAGTAGCACCGTGATAAACTTTATTGAACACTACAATTGACAATTTGTATCTTGTTTTTAATTATTAATTTCTCCTAATATACATTGTTTCCATATTTATACTCAGATTTTAGTCCTTGACTTTACGCTGCTGTCCCATTTAACAAGGGATGATTAATACTATAAATATCTTCTCTTCGAGGCGTGGGTGATGAGGGGCGCGGTTGGCTGTGTTGTTATTATTGCCTAACGTTTATACCATGTATCACAGAAGCGACACTGAAGACGAAGACCCAACGGGTTCTTTATATCCATACTTTATTCCGAATCTACATGTGTGGGTCGTCGTAGAGAGGTGCCCTCAACGACATAAGGGAATAAACATTGTTTTGACAGAAAGCGCACGCAGAAGGTGTGTTTGTGTAGGTTGAAGAGGACAGAAAAGTCAAATTTTAAAGATCTTAAAAAAAATTATGTATCCTTGTTGAAAATTGCGACTCTTTCATTTTACACCATACGAAATGAATCCAGTTTGGAGCATATATTTAATTTTTATGTTTCATTTATTTAGTGTCCACAATTCGTCTTCCACTGATTATGCCAAGCCTGCACATTCAAACCCACAAAGAATAACTTGAAATGTCGCAAGATGAAGTTAATTTTATGTGAGACTTGGTGTTACGATTAACTCGTTTTGGTCGTTTTTAAGAATTTACAAAATGCAATGCGTGAAACAAAATTGCCAACAGCGAAAATTTTTGTATGGTGTACTTGAAAGTCTCTAGGTGAAACATTTTTGGCCTATGTTGAATATGTTTTGATTTACAAGCAGGCATAGTTGTCTTTAACTTCGGGAGAGAACTGGTACCCCATGATATCTGTGGAAGGATCGTGACAAAAAGACATCGACATAAACTCGCTGAGTCGACTAGATCATAAAAGTATTTTATCATAGACGCAAGTTCAAGTACTTTGAATACCTCCATCTGTGAGTTCTAATAACATATCTCTTTAATTATCTTACCGCTTTATCTTCTGGTATCATATTTTGTGATACCCCATATATAAGACCAAAAAAAGAAGTAGCATCCACTTGGGACCTCTTTGACTAATCTATAGGTACGTCTGTCTATTATGAGACGAAGGATACTTTATGTATTGTTTACCCGAGTCGCTTCCCATCGACAACCGAAGCTTTAGGTGGAGCAAGAAGTGCCTAACCCTATTAATCACGCGATTAGAGCACACTAGGTAAGCGGCAAATAACTATCTAGATACACCAGGTTCTTCAATTTCTAGGATGTGCCCTATTATGTAAGAGAGAATAATCTGGTACCAGCCTGACCCCAAATGGGGAGCACCTAGTAGAAACGTGCGTATATCCTCCAGGGACCTGATCATACCTCTTCTGGTAAGCGGACTCACGGTTTGTCCTCTAAGAGTGTAGATCTATAAGGTGATTACCATTAAGGCTTCCTCATCAAGTTGCTGAACTGTGCTTACGACTGATCTATCAGAGGGGTATCGTAAATACTCATTGTTGTGGTGGTTGACATCGCATGGTAGGATAGTAATTACTTATCACTTCACTCCTAGCTGTTCATGACTAGTTGGGGATTTTGACCCAGTCATGTCGCTTCCTCCGAATTTCTGTATGTCCGGATCATGAGGTATGGATACCGTGTTATGCGAGGACGGCGGGATACATGACAGGGATGACTGCAGCAAGTTATACAGCTGTTTATGCTACGCGATCCATATATAATCTTAGTATGCCCGAGCCAAAGATGTGAAAGGATCCAGCAATATGCGGACTCAGCAAAAACTGTCCCATGATACAATCCATCGACAAGTATTAAAGGTTACAAATTCACAATTAACGGGAAACGAACTTCGAAAGTATGCTTTAGAAATAAATGATTTTCTTCAATATAATTGTTGCAGCGTTCATATAATGAATGGTAGCTCACGTGCGTGCTCTTTTAAAATAAGAACTATATTCTCCTTTTCTGAACATGTATGTATTCATAAACATCATGTTATTAGTAAATTATTATCTTAAGTCTCCTTTAAATACAAATGAGTAGACGAATCAATTTATAAAGCATAAAGCGAGTAATAATTTCGTATCAAACGTAACTATCCGTATAATATAAATATATAAAACTTAGAGTTTTTAGTCAACACAGACCTCCAGACAAAAGCGAAGTGAATCAGGTCCATTGAATGCCGTAACATCTCTGCTCCGTTGATAGGTCTTCTTAGTTTCGAAATCTAATGTAACAGATTGTTAATGATGCACATCATCTAATATCCTATAATGTTAAGTGAAGGACATCTGTTCGATTTTTTTTTGTTTTGGGTGCCATAAAGTTGTATTGCAATATTTAAAATAAAAAATCTTCTTCTTTCGATGTCAGATATATAAAGAATATTAGCTATTTGCTTGCACTCGCTGAGATCTTGAGACTTGGGATTGTTATTATGGTAAAGGTGTACACCTGTACAGGGTATCTTGATTATAAGTTATAGAAGACAGTTAACTACTATGACCGAACATCATAACATAGTGTCCGATAGTATCAAGACTAAAGCAATCGTTCTAGAGCCAGCTCCTAAACCAGACCGTTGCACTACAATAAGATTTACATACATATCTTTTGCAAACAAGATTTCTACGTCATACGATCAGAAAACTAATTAAACATTAGACCAAACAATACGAATTGAGGGGTGTGGTGTTAGTTAAAGCTATTAGACGAAGATTCGTTGTATTGTGTTTTTGGCACTGCACCGTCTAATGAGAAGTTGTAACCGTGTGGCAAAGATAACAGTAACGAGTGAGGTTGTGTGGTGGATGACATGGGGGAGTACATCGAAGCTAACTAAGAAACAACCAGTATATTGCAATATCCACGTAAGTTTAGTGACTCGAGAGATGAGCGTACCGAATACCCCGGCGAGAGACACAGCAAATTGGGCGGAGAGTTTGAAGGAAGTTGTTAAGTGGGATTGTTTGTGTATTTTCAGATAGATGATAGTCCACGATTTGCTGAATTCTTTTAATATTTAATTCTTTCTGCTCTGAACAAGGAACACCAATATAAGATGTTTAATGTTTTTAGTGATATAACCTGCTATGGATCGAGATGTTAGATGTCAGATGTGCGTAGCTCGTGTGGATGCGGGCTGGTGAGTGTAATAACTTGGAAGAGGGATAAAACTCGGTCCGCAAGAGATGAGAGGGGGGAAGAAGAATTAACATCAGTAATCTGATGAGGACATGATGAGCTATAAAACATTATGGACGGAAACGTTTTGAATTTATTTGTAAGACTCGAGGAATAAGTTTCAGGTCAAACAAATTCAGTAGAAGATAATACTGCCATAGAAGGATGACAATTCGCTATGCGACAGTACTATAGACCAGATAGTATTAAGTACTGATATTTGTCTCAACTTTTCGGGATATGGATAGAATTTAACCGATTATATAAAGATGAGATTCGAAATGCAGAGATGGACGTATTGCTTGATATACAAACAGCACACTTTTGACTCACGCGATCGAACTTGCTTAGAAGCTTTACATTTTTATATAAAGTTAATCAATGAATAAACTATTATAGATGTCATTGTTTATAACAAATACTACAGTGGTGATCTTAAAGTTTTATACTAACGATGTATACGGATGTATCTATTGAATTATGAGCGCAATTTAAACAAGGTATCGCAATAAATGTTTAATAGTGCGCACGGGATCCTTCTAAAGACCGAGGGTGATTTTATAGAATCCACATTAAGTCTGGAGACTTATAACATCAAGATCAGATAAAACACGGTGGTTGTTCAATAGGTCTGATTCTTACATTGTCGAGAATTATGCGAACCTGGCACTAAGTGTCCCTGGCTAATATACAGTCTGTTCTGTTAGGAAAATTAGTGGCTCATGCCAAGTCAATTGCCCGACCGATGTACCCAATTGGACGGTTGACACCCCTACGGGGAGCCCCTGTGATCTTTGACGCATCCTCGTAACCATTAGGTGGAACGGGGGGGAGTCGTTGCTTCAATAAAATATTCAAACATTAGTACTATTACAAAAGAACGATTGACTTCCTTCTCAGCCCTCATCACTAGTTTCTCAGCTGATTGGGCTCGTCCATGAATGTATATACGATAACCGATGCAAGTTCATTCAATAACTGATTCAATCTCCTCCCAAATAATCATATTTTTTCATTCAGAGATCTGCAGCTGAACGTTCTCCAAAGCGAAAACGAATCCCGCATCACGCAATTTTACACTTTTAGTTACACTCAGCACTTGAAAAATGTTTGTAGCAATTAACTTCTCACATCTTGATGTGCTAGACGAGCCATCTTTGAACGTCAGGTGCCTCGGATAGCAAGATATTTGAAACCGAGTGTTGTTTAGTTAATTTGTTTCCCGAACATGATAAAAATTAGATTCCAATAAAATCATACCCCAAAAGTATGTAAATTGAAAATTTAATTCCTACCACCAGAAAATACCCTTGTTGATATGGGGTTTTAATTTGTGTTGGCGTTTCTTCTTTTACTTGTATTATTTTTTCTTCTTCTTTTTATTTCTCGACAGATTAATATTCTCCGGCAGCGATTATGTTTTAGAAAGAAAGATTACTCGTCTTCGGCCTAGCGTTTTTCGCCCAATGTGTGGTGTGCTCATTAGTCTAAAACACCGAGCTCATTGCCAATTGACGAATAGGAAAACTTGTTAAAAAAAATCAATTCTCCTACAGGACTTTTTGTTCCTTAGGAGCCAAAATATCTTTTATTGTACAAGTTGTAAACAAAAAGTGGTTTTGAGTAAACATTTCATGATTACATGCAATCAGAAAGAAAAAAAAACGGAAAAAGGTTCTTCACAGGTTACAGCTTAATTTGTTTTCATGTTCTTGTTAAAATGGGATAGCATTTATAAAATTTCTTGATAAGAACGTTTCATCAGTATATTAGATCTAGGGCCCGATTTAGTTAAAGGTAAAAATTACCGCTGAAGGTATCCCAATCGCTTAATCTCAGGCCACTATGAACTGTTTTGGGGAATTGTTTATAGCTTAAATACAATTGGTATTAGTTGATAGTAGCTATATTATTTAGAGCTTAAGGTCGTTACAAGGAATCAGTAATAGTACAGCTTTTATATATTTAGATCAATTATATGATATTTGGTAACGTATATATATATATTATATATACATTTATTATATATCGATAATATACGTATTAATACTATTATATATATAATAACTATTACCATTACTTATGTTTCGAGTAATTACAATATTATAATCCCGTTGTATTGGTTTAATCTTTTAATTCTATAACGAAGAAGAATAATTTCTAATATATTGACAATATTCTTAATAGATGTTAGTATGATAGTCTGCGATTTTGTTATTTATTGGTTATAGATTTTTTTTTAGATTTTCTATATTCATCGACATGAGTGAATTTATTATACTTGAGACTCATTCTATGTCAGACCCTTCGAAGGCATACTGATTAATCTTGTCAATGTGTAGCGCGCCCAAGAGAAGAAGAGCTTATGCTATCATAATACTAAAACATGAATTAACAGACAGCTCAATTTACTTTTAGGATAACTTTACCGCTTATAACGCGGATGGAAAAGAAAGACTTAACCGAAACACGAAGTAAAGTTTTCTTTAGTCAAATTATTGCATCTAAAGCATGTCGCTTTATTATTAAATACTGTGATCTTGAATGATCACTAATTGAGTTTTTCTCAGAATTAAAGGTTAGGCGCTCAATTTTCCTACAGTTAGCCAGATCATATTAGAATAATTGCTAACTGTTCCGTGGTTCCAACGAGCAAATCCTAGAAAACACTCTACTATAACGGCTACACATTGATGAATTTGTTGTTCTTATTCTCACCACCTTGGGGCCGTCCCTTTCAGTCTTTGGTCTAAGAGACAAACGAATTACCAGAACCCTTCTAACATAAAAGAATCACTATTTGATGACAATGTGATTTTTGGAGTCACATCAATCTGGATCGAGAGATCTTGCTTATCTATTATCTTGGCCTGGGTCCTTGTTAATAGGTAACTCTATCGAGTGACCTTACACCTGTTCTATTTAAAACTATGTCATCTTCATGCATTTGTCGTTAACAGTCTGTTATACAACTATGTAAATATTACATCTTTTAACGTTCAAGTTATGTGTTACCGGACCTTTACTTCATATCCTATTCCATAAATTATAACCTGTCGTACGAGTCTTATCTTCTACCTTACAACTCAACCTAACGCTATTGTTGTTGTTTATTACTTAATTAAGTCATATACACTAGATTATCTCCTAATTCCTAGTTGACAGCTCGCCCCTGAAAGTCTTGATGAATCTAGGGATATAAACCCATTAGTGCTTTGGAGTGAACATAAACGCTAATGCACTAGTACATCAA
The DNA here is from genome assembly GCA_903981925.1 of Ostrea lurida. Classification (NCBI taxonomy): domain Eukaryota; kingdom Metazoa; phylum Mollusca; class Bivalvia; order Ostreida; family Ostreidae; genus Ostrea; species Ostrea lurida. The sequence goes on along the minus strand of CAJDSM010011393.1, from coordinate 4,704 downwards.
CACACCATAATTAACATCCGCTATTAATGAAAGCATCCTCATGTCTCAGCCGCCCAAGCGACTTTAACAACAAGATATTTTAGATACAAGAAACTCAAGGCTAGCAAGTGCGATCTAACTCTACGAAAATTAGAATCGATGTGTGTGTAACGTACATATTGATGTCGCTTTGATTGCCATCTACCTATGCTCTAATCTGTGCCATCCGATAAAACCTCTTTTCTTGCAGTTGCTGCCGTATTTGCCAGCCCTATTCTGAAAACTATCGGCTTTGTAACGTGTCACATTCTAAATTAACAAATCCGCAACAACTCTTCAACGTAATCACACTTTGTATATCTCCGCTACGAGACTCTGTGGGTATAAGGCAATTGAAAACGTTATCTTTTTCAGGTCATTAGCGTCGTGAATAAATACGGTTCAGGATTCAAGTGTGCTGCAATACAATCTGTTTGCATATACCACTATACATAGAGTACTTTTTAATGACCTTTAAGGTCGATACATCGCGCATTACCATACTGATATTATTTATATAGTCTCATATGTTTTTAGAGTCGTTCCAGGATGTTTGATCGTCATACAAATACCTCGACGTAGATAAAGCGCCGGTTCAGTACACATATACGAGTCTCAGATTGCCAATGGACGTGTTCCTTGCAGAGTGTACCTTGATATTTCATTACCTCACTCATGATACACCGGCGCATAGATCTATTAACATTCTAAAAAAATCAAAGTACTTGCAAATTATTAGGAAAGCAGTCGACCCTATTAATGCTAAGCTATACTTGTGGGTATAAAAAACTCATTGTTTACTGGTTTTCTTGTAGGATTGGCTGCCAGTGAATGCTTGTGTATATCTCTTGCTTTCTGGAGTGAATATATTAATGCACTCTTTATAGTGGGGTGTCCACCATTGCCCCAATACGTGGCTCCAATTTAGTCTTTGACCTCGAGCTAATGAGCGGAGAGATTATCATATCATGTCCACCTGTTTCCGTAAAATTACGGCGACCCCTCGTGTCGATTTATAGCTTTTTGTGTCTTCAATTTCCCAAATACCATTCCAGTTTTTAACTCGCCTCTACGACAAGGTCAACTAGGGGATGGTATTGAGGACTTATTATAAACTTCAGGTCTTGCTCAAGGCCCTATGATTAAGCTGACCTGTTGCAGTACAAAATCTTTTGTCCTATAGTATGTTACATTGTTTACATGGCGTCAACAACAATGAAGAGAATAAAATGGTAGACTAAGTTCGTCCCAATATACATTTTTTTCTTACCATTCGTAGACGAGAGTATCATTGTTCCTTAGGTAACATATTAACAGATAATGGATTGGATGGTATAGGGAACGTGCTCCTCATAAAAACTCGTTCGTTCACGATGAGATATAAGCTTTAAAAATTGGATAATTTGCTGTGGCTGATAGATAAACTAGAAATCCGGTAGTACTCCAAATGATAGTTTTAGTCGTCATTCACCATTTAGAGAATAACAAACACCAATAACTGATAACCTTGTGATCCATAAAATGCAAATTTCAACGTATAAAAATATATTGTATGATTACAAGCAGTGTAAGACAACATACATCCATATAGATATATTTGAAGTATCAACATAACTCGTAAATTTTGTAAAATTTAGTATGATCTCAAGGGCGCAAGATTAAAAACTTACGATGTACCGATTCCATCTTGGTCCCAATAACACGTACCATAATCGACATGTTGGCACCCAGCACAATCGGACCCCTCATGATCATACACCGGGAGAGGTATTAAGTGTGGGATTGAGGGGTGCGCGAGGACAATCAGATACCATTAGGACATTGACCTACAGCCCATGAACCACTAGTTTCAAAACGCTGACACCACATTTGCGTGTCACCCCATCGTTGTTAGGTTCAGACTAAATAGGAATAATAAGCCGTCAGTCAAAATTCGGGATCGTATAATAAGAACGCATTGACAATTCCTACTAGAATACATTAGACGCCTTGGACCCGAATGGCAGGTTAGTACTGGTGAAGAGCTCGTTATAAAAAACCAAGAATTATAGCACAACCATGACCTAGACTTTAATCGTGATCAGTCACTTGTTTAAAACCCTTTGCAACAACAACGGTGATGTTCGTGAGTACCAAATGCCACACAGTTGAGAGTGAGACACGCCTTGCGTGCCAGTCAGAATATGAGAGGACATACCACTCATATGCGGCAAAGTTAGTATGGTGCACAATGTTGTTTTCATAACAGTATATCATAAGTACTGGGTAAAGTGCGGCTGACGTTAGGAGATCGATAAGTCGCATGCTAAAGCTGATGAGTTGATTTGTTGAAAAGGGATACTTTAGTGAGGCTCACACCGGAGTCAAAGATCCTTAACTACATTATCAATTTCGGGCATATTGTCGTCCGTCCTACTGCAAGACATGTACTGTCTGGATTTTCTGTGACAATGTCACTGTATATGCTTCCCATGCGCGCACAATGCCCCTGTGCACCACAAGCAAACGAACGGCAAGTTATATAGTAATATATTTGACCTAGAAGTATTCGAATGAAAAATTTTGACCGAATTTTTATAATTTTTATATCTGTATCTACCAGTATAAATCAACCCTAACACTATTAATTGGTAAACTGTTAAACCCCAATGTCAGCATAAATCATTAGGACTTATTGATAATCATTGTCTCTTGAAAGCGAAATGAATCTCCACAAATTAAAATCAAGAGGAATGATGATGACCATTGGTAATTTGATTTTAACAGTATATTCTGTTAAATGTGATGTTTTCAATTCATATAAGTAGATTAGATGAAAGCAGAAGACAGAATGCAGAGAAAGGGAGATGAGATAGGAGAATAGACCCGAGATGATAGGAGATGTAGAAGAGAGATATTTTGTCGCAGTCGATGTTAGAGAGAGATGCAGAGAGTAGAGAGATAGGAGAAAGAGATTAGGATAGGAGAAAAAGAAAGATGAGAGAGAGGAGGAGACTCCATGGATAAAACTTATTGTGATCTCCCATCGTGTATCCAAGAAGGGCATATAAATTTGTTCATTGCAGTGTGCGGCCATTTTTGGTTTGATATATTTTCTGTGTGTCTAAAAAGAAATTTAAAAGGAAGATATCTCGCAAACCCCCATAATACATCAAATTTATATTTCTCTCTTACATCCTCGCTGATGTATAAAGGTAATAGGTATTATATACAACAAAAGAATGAGCGGATTTTAGTATACCCTTAAATTCTTACTCTAATGAATGTCTCGACTTTCCTTAAAAATAAAATTATCTATTTATTGTAAAAACTAAGTGACAGTTTGCTCTTGTGTTCTAACAGAGAGCTTAAATTCATTCTACTGGAAAGGATAGCCTTGAAACATGATCTTACTCCACAAAGTATGTGTTTTCAGTTAGCTGTTTTTCCTTCACTCATCTTGGTGTGACAATAGTAAAGATATTGTTTAGCAAGGTGAATTTCACCAGTTCTAGATTATTGAATGAAAATGTATGTAGTCGCTTAGCTGAAAAAAGAGTTTTAAGTCAGTCAGTGTTAATTTTTAATGCAAGCTGACTCCGTGACAATATCATGTAACGGTTTATACATTGGTAGTGACAAGTACATGTATATCTATGTACACTAAGTAATAGATCTTTATAGAATGCCAATCGTCTAGAATAGATGTCATGGAGACTTGTTTGTAAATTTCGATTTACAACTCCATGCTATTTTGATAAAAAATACTAAAATGTATTTATTTATTATCATCGTACACAAGGAGGAGGCTGTCTAACGTTTTTTAGGCCTTCGCGGCTCCGTCATGTATGTTATTGAATGTGTTATCTTTATTGTGCTTCATGCTTCAAATTTGTTTTACCCTTTTGCAACATCAGACGTATGTTTGGTTAACGTCCAAGACCCCCCTGTCTTCTCCCCCATAAACAATTATTTTTTATATCGATGGTTAGCGTTGCCTCTCTTTGTGACTAATTTTCCAAAACATGGGATCGCGAGATAATCTGAGACTTAAGGAAAGTTACTAATCTCTATTATGTATGTATTAGATGTAAAATTGCATCACTGAAAATTTAAAGGATAAGAGAAAGCGAACTAACACATTTAGCCTGACAAATACAGTAGAAATCGGGGATAAGAAGCGAAAGTTCTGGAAAAGAAAGGGCACGGAGTGAGTTATACTTTACCACAAAGACCTTTTTTAAAAGCGGAAAAGTCAAGAAAAATGTATGTTTGATTTTGATACTTGAACTCGTGTTAAGGACATACGCAATGTACATTTCACAATTTTTTTTTATGGGAAACGCAAAGATCATTCAACTCCTTCAGAAATATTTAATGATGATGAAAACATAATAATACAACAAATGTAATGTTCAGTGTTTGTTTTAGTATATACGTACAAGTGCATTATACTTAGAGAGGTCGGGCCTTCGGATGAGACCGCAAAGATCGAGATCCCTTGTCACAGCAGGTGTGGTACATGAACGATAAAGATTCCTCCCTGCTCAAAGGCCCTGAGAGGTGAGCAAAGGCATACATTTACAGCCCTTCACCGGCTATGGTCACGTCTCCATAGGAGTGAAATTTATATTATCAAGTGGGACGTACAACAACATACAATCAATCAACGAATTAATCAAAGAGTGGTAACTCAGGTAAAACAAC
>CAJDSM010011392.1:0-10910 GCA_903981925.1 Ostrea lurida | reverse complement strand
ACAACTTTGCGGCGTGCCATATCCGGCGTGCCGAAATATGTGAAATCGGTTACAGAGGGAGCGAGGACACAATGCGGTTCATCGTCACATTGCTCTTAGCGACGGTTAATCAAACCCCCTGTTGCTCTGGACGCCCACCGATACGTGTTGTCTTATGAGTACCACTTTTTTAGGTATAAATGACGTTGGCCATGCCTTGAATGTTCTAAACCATACTTACTATACATTCAATCGCGGCAATTCGAACTCATACATTCGCTTCATAAAAAAATGGTATGTATTGAATTTTATCTTCTAAATATCTTGACTTGTTATGATTTAGCAAGCATATAGATGCAAGAGTACCCGGAATGCGCGCTCTTCTATTGTAAGTTTCCGAAAGCAAGCAGTGTCGAATAGGCATCACGTCGGCTAAATTTAACTGAAGAACATTTTAACATCTAAACGGGAGTTATAATCAGTAAGATTTTATCAAATTTCCGGACAACATATCTAAACTGTATAGCTAGAAATTCCGAACTTGCTATGAATTGGCTAGGTAAACCTGAATATTCTAGTATTTATAGTTTTGAATACATTCATATTTCCTGTTTGCGATTACAAATTTATCATAAGTCATATGTGACTGATTTGTTTCATACCCTTTGTTAGACTGTCCATTGTTCCTACTAGATTGACTACGGTAATCCCGTTTACTTTATTTCGACTAAGGGCTCACGGCGGGTGTGACGGTCAGCCAGAGGATGCTTACTCTCATGGCACCTGATCCTACCTTCGCTTTTCGGAGGGCCGTGTTGCCCTACCACTCGATTTTGTATATGTTTTTTTGGATTATGATTACGTTTGACACAATGTTAACTTCGCCTTTTGTATAGTAAACTAATCACTAATGGAAAACATTGTTGTATGATGTATTTCATGGAAAATCTAGAAAATGATGCAAGATTTCATACAAAATTAGTTATATCGAATCATAATATGTACTTTCTACCAACACCCCCTCCCCGACCCTTCCCCTCTCTCCCCTCACGACTGCGGCACCACCGCCCTCACAACCCCCACCCGACGATTTCCACCACTACTCCCTGTAAATGTATGTACCTTAAGATTGTGCTAAATTCAGAAAGTGATGTTTCTTTCTTTCTATATACAAACTAATTCGAACGTTTTCCCAGTTTCGAGTCATGTGTTACGGAAATAGGATATACAAGAAAAATAATTACCAAAAACAATTTCCGATATGTGACCGCTTTGTTATACTGCAATAGCTGCCTTAAAAGAAGGACAGACGTTTATTATTGTTCTTATATCCATGAGTATAGAGTAAGCACAGCAGACAAGGATTACCTTCTCATTGACCACAAATAGTACACCAACCAGCAAACACGCTGCAACACCCGACCACACCTCCGTATTGATACTAGGTGCTAGGTTGTTATTCTACAGGTGAACCTTTCTGTTCTCTCCTCCATGTAAAAATCTAGGTGCATACAACATAAGTTCCAAACAAATTATATTTAAAGTACCTCGCAATTGTCAACTAACCGTCCATCATTTATCTTTTACAATATTAGTTATTATCTCTTATAATTTCTCTGCGTTAACAATTGCACATGAAATTATCCACAATATCACTGCAGGGTTTGGAAAGCACATAACGCATTTAACTAGAATCACTAATGCATATTGGAAACTGTTGTTTCACGTTGAACTAGTAGGGCAACTTACAATCTGGTTTGCACGCAGTTCTCCAAGATAGTATTGAAAAACGTCAGTCAGAGTGAATAAAGGGGGATTAATTAATTTTTGAATCGGACCTTTGAATAGTCAAAGGCAGTTGCAAAACTCTACTACGCAGAAAGACATCTTGAATTTCATCGTTTCTTTATAGTCCGAAATATGCCTTCATCTACCGTGATCCTTTTAAAACACTCTACCACACGTAACGGAATCAACAGGTTTGCATTCAACGCATAACCTGTACTGCAAATTTTCACAGTATGAACCATGTTGTACCGAACATTCACACCTTAAAAATTACTAGGATAAGTTTGTAAGATTAGCAAGAAAATGTAACAAGTAAGACTGTTAAAAAAAAAACAATCGAATTAGATAAACCAACATGTATGTATTTTCTACAATTACAAGGAATTATATTACCTGCCTTGCTGAAGCGTCCCCTTTAAAGCCTCTGTCACATCCATCGGAGCCAATGTCAGTCACCGTGACTGCCATGCCTCTTGTGTCCTACATGTTACCACAAGGATTGTTACAATTCCACCATAAGATTGCAAAAGAGCATTCTATAAATAGTGAAATGTGAAATTAATAGGTTTTTAAAGGTTAGTTATTTTTTGTATCAGACCATGATCATTCTACCGTTTGATTAACAGGTTCTAGTTAAGCTGCCACTATGTCACCCATTAACGTGATGATCCATGACAAATGAAGTCTTACCCGCTTGTCATCACCACAATATATTATTTCTTGACAAAAATAGACCCCATATAGAAACTATGCGAAAATACTGATACCGTTTTACAAACAATTCATGTGCAGCAAAATTCAGGCAGCTTCAAAGCAAACATCCTTGAGTACAAATGCTCATTTCGCAGTCGCCTAGCTACAAAATGATCGATGAATAGATACCCATTCAAAAGTTTCAACTCACGCAAACAGTAATAAAATTATATCAAAGGTGTCACCTTTTTGTTAGCGTTCCAATTAAAAGACCTGTCTTCCGCAGCTTTATAAATCGGATGTCGAACTGTACATGTACAACATTTCCGGCCTGCTATTCGGGATGTTGCTATCAATTTACAAAGCATTGGTTCAAAAAACTTATACATGCAAAATACGTATTAAACAGTAGAACATTTCAGGTCATAGGGATTTGCCAAGATTCCTCTGATTATACCTAGTACGTTACTACAAAGCAACAAATCAACATTTAAGCTTAAGCAGTATTTCACGGTAAGGAGAAATTCCTTTGGTCCCATGCGTTGTTTGACCAATGGGCAATTTATTCAAGGCATCCAGTGATCATTGTAATATCCACCACATGAACGACTTCAGGCTCCGTTTTATTCTATCATCACGAAGTATAAGATTTTATATTCATCACAAACTATCATTAAACACAAATTCTTGATTTACAGACCCGAATTTTTTGCCGCTGTGTTGTTGATCATTAATTTGATTGTGACGTCGTCAACAACGTCACAGTTGAAGAAGCTTGAGATATTCACCTTCATAAAAGACATTAAAATCTTCTTGAACACCTCGGTGTACAAGAAATACCTAGTATCTTTACCGTCAATGTTAAAAGTTTTCAAGGAATTTGTTGGACACAAAGCTGCTAGAGGAGTGCATTTATTTCCTATATTCATTTAATGTGTGGTTTTTTTTTTTATTTGTTTGTTTATATTGTTATTACTTCTATCTTATTCATTATTTTTATCATCTTTCATAATAAAATAAATACTGTAATAGATTTTAATATATTTTAAAAGTATCTGAATGTTTAAATAATTATTTTTCTTTTGAAGAAGGGGGGGGGTTCAAACATTTTTTTTTAAATCCCTGCCGGTTACCTACTTCTCTTGCCCTCTTCTTTTCTTATTCCCACACTGGGAGTCTTTGAATTTCCCCCTTTCCTTCTCCAAGCGAGTCCATTTGCTGCACAGGCCACTGGTTTCGAACATTTATGCTTTGGGTAGGGTGGTTTAACTTTGTGGCCTTCTGTCTTTAGTGAGGAAATTTAATACATTCGAATTATAATTTTCTATCTATCCTAACGTCAAATGTCTGTAGCCAACTGACGTCAACATTACGTTGGTGGGGGGGGAGTGTAGGGGGGGGGTAAATTGCAATTAGCTCTGTAAAAATAGTTAAATTTACTTTGAAAAATTTTCTGAAATAAAAGCAGGATGACTACTAATATAGTCCTTACGTTTTTTCCCAAAATTGAACAATACATTTTTTTTAATTTCTTTAGGTAATGCTGCCAATTTTTATTTTGAAGACCAAAATTTGAAACTATTTATCTTCCAAATATCAGCCCCCAAAATATATGAGGTACTTGAAACGTTAAAATTTCACTTTAAAAAAACCCATTGATATATGATAGATTTTCAAACCATCTTATTCGTAAGTAAAATTCTATCATATTTAATATATTTTAAGAATCATATCGGGATACATATAACCCAACTGCAAATTGATGTCAAATTAACCGCATGGGGTAGGGGAATAAAATGCGGCAATTACTCTGTAAAATACTAGGTTAGATTTTTTTTTATAAATTTCTTAAATGAAAGCAGATGAATTACTCTCATATTTCCATTAGTTTGTTGTTGAAATTGAACGATTACATTTTTTATTACTGGAGGAATGTGTCAATTTTTCATATTTCTACAAAGACCGAAATTATGACCTACTATTCTTTCAATATTCAAGCTCCCAAAATATCATAGTCACTTGAACAACCTGTTTCAATTCACTTAAAAAACAATGATTATATGCATCCTTGTCAAACCATTTTCATTACTGTCAAAAAATTATCATTTATATTTTTTTTAAAAGAATATATCGTATACAGGCTTATTTTTCTGCATACAGAAATCATAAAAATTGAAAGAAGTTTGACTGGCAACCTACGAAAAAACGCCTTGGTAAATTTTCTTTGAATTTAACAAAACATGATATTACCAACACGATTATAATTATATTCCAATTATGGACAAAAGTAAACAATGGGGGAAAAAGGGATTAGGTGAACTACTACCTAAGTTGCACACACAGAGCGCAAACAAAAGCCAATGAGTCATCACATTATATACAACTACTTTTTCATCAGTACTCCTCTAGATCCAATATACTGAGCAGTAGTTATTCTTGTTACCTATACTTTGTAATTAAGGTATAGTTAAATTAAAAACTTCCTAACACAACAGCTTTAAAATTGACGAGCTTCAAGTGCTTCACCACATTTACTTAAGCTTTTTAGTGTTTCTCTCTAGCAAACAAACACCCCCCCCCTATATTTTGGACAAGTCCTGGAATCCGCCTCTGACTTAGGCGGACGTTTAATAGATATTCACGGCATTGTAGCCTGCGTTTGGTTTTGAATATATATTATATGGCCTATTATAATTTTCTCGTAAAATTATTGGTATATTTGTCAAAAAAAATTATGTTGTTAAATCGGGCAATCGAAACCGCAACATTATTTGGCTTGCTTGAAAGGGTAACCTGACTGTATAATGGGTGAAAAGTATTTGAATAAAGGAACAACATTTCAAGTCTTCGTTTCGACGGTTGCACTTTTAATTCAATATCGCCAATATCAGGGCTTTCCCTGATATATCAGTGTTACAGTAGGATATCTATCTCTATTAAATTGTAATATATTATCTATTCCGCAAACAACCCGAATCAGTGGTACACTTTTTTTATCACCAACACTTTCAACCGTACTTTTATGTGGAATACATAATAGAGGTATTTATTATCTTCTTTTTTTCTATTTCGAAGAAGGGTTATATATTTATCTGTAAGTGCGTTTGTTATTAAAATTATGATATTTGATTATTATCTTACATTTCATCTTCTCTTCGCAATCTCTTCCCACCCCTTTTCATGAATAAAATTAAATAATTTTTATGATGAGAAAAACATTTCACGAAATATCTCTTTGGATTCCACTTCTGACATATGTTCTGCTCGATTTGAGCACCTTTGTGCGCTTGCTTTCAAGGAATTATATGACACTGAACCTTTTATCTCTATCTGTTATATAATTATTGTATATATATATCATCAGTAACAAGTATCAAACTAATCAAGTTCAAAACACACATACAAAATCGAAGGGCTAGGGCAACACCGGACCTTCGACGAAAAGCGAAGGGGATCAGGTGCCATTAGGAGTAAGCATCCTCCTGCTGACGGTACACCCCACGTTGAGCCTGTAGTCGAAACCAAAGTGGTGAACGGGGTTACCGAGTCAAACTAGTATATGAAATGACAGTCTAAACAAAGGTATGAAACAAATCAGTCAATCATTATTGATTTAATGATTAATTTGTACATCGCAAACAATGAAAATTAGCACCTTAGAAATTTACGACAATGATGACTTTAAACGAGATTCTCGTCTGATAACCCTGCAACTCAACTTTTTGGATTAGTAATGGCCTCGCTTTAAAAAATCGTCATATGCAGACATTGGCCCTTGCGTATCGAGATCAATCTGAAGACCATACACACCCATTAAGCAGTGATAGTTGCGTTACATTACTACTACAAAAATTCGGCAAAGTTAACAATTGCAAAAGTTCAAAGTCGTCACGACATATAATGTAGTTGTCCAGAGTCACCAACATTTAATAAAGAATAAGAATTGATATACTGAAATCTAGTATACTACATTGCACCAATTATCCACTAATCACACATATTCAATGATTATCAAAACTCCAAGTAAAACAACAAGGAATTTCCATTCCATTAATTTAATAGTATATATGAAGGGATGGATATTCTCTATAATTTCCACGCGCACACGATTGCTTTACTTCGATTTGTAAGGATATCAAAGGCAAAACATCAGAAATTGCGTGTACCTAGGTTAGCAGAGAATTTGCGATTTCAAAAGTTGTAGAAAACTTCATTTAAAGGTAAATTACTCTGTCGTCAAACATTGGGAGATATAATATGATAAAAACCCTTTGTGTCAAAAACATATGGACAAACTGGAATAAAGGGTGAATTCAAGTTAACAAAAGAAAACATCTATAGCTAGGGGAACACAATTTCGGGCAAAAGCTCCCATTTCTTAAATGATCTTTTTTAAAGAGTTCTATTCTGACGTTCACAAACACGGGTTTTCATATTTTCATTTCGAATTTATAGTTTATTAATCTTTAACGTCGAAATAAATATCCAGGGGTGCCGTACTCGACGGGATAAAATATGCAACTAAAAACAAACCCATACATATATGCCACACAAGGATTGTTGTTTGCTTGTCCATCTTTGTTTGTGGTGAAGTACAGAAGAATCGGTATACTTTATTGTTGATAAATCATGCACGCTGTATACAGCATATTTGTTTTGCTGCCAAAGTGAATGCTTTTTTATAAAAAATTAATGTATACTCGACTGGTACGGATTGATCCCGACGGTCTTCAAGACCGAATATGTATATAATTATAGGAACATGAACTATCATGTAGAACTCATAATGTGTAAACAATACATGCATTAGGAATAGGGATGTCAATTTTACTCGGATAGTTTAGTCGAGTATTCGGAGGCTTTAGTCGAGCGATAATCGAGTACTCGGTAAAAAGGGAGGGGAACTGACAGGGTACAAGTGTTTCAAAGTCACCAGTCATACTTGTACCTCAGGACATACGAATAGCGAAGTTCACTGGTGAAAGGCTGTTTATCTTCTACAATCTAGTACAATTATCGTCTGATAATGTGTTATACTGTGGATTCATATTAATTCGTGTTGACCAATGTTCGAGGGTAACCAAGATTTTGCTGGTTCGTGGGGACGTAATTTCGTGGGTAATTGATAAATAATGCAAACGGCATAATATTTATATAGATCAAAAGGGAAATAAAACATGTTCGTGGGGACGTAAATTCGTGGGTAAGAGTGACCCACGAAATCCACGAACATTGGTCCCCCACGAACAATAATGATTCCACAGTATACTTTACGTATAACTGTTTTGATGCAAGATTCATTCCACTTTTCATACTGTTCATATTTTTTTTGTAGTTTGTAATTCCTTATATACATTGCTGATGAGCCGTAAGGCTAACACCAATAAACAATTACAATCTGGATAGCCGTTTAGAAATTTGTTCAGTTGAATCAGATACCTCTATTATGTTGTATGTAAGTCTACATGTAGTTTGGTCACTACAGATACCGTAGATCTGGGCATTGTGCTAGCATGAACAATACCTAAGACTTACAGAAATGCATTTCAATCTAATTATTTTCATCTGCATTGTTTCTGTGAAATAAGCTCGGGACACAGTTTTTTTCCTGATAAAAATCATGGAATGCGCCGTGCAATTTCGCTTTCATGAAAATTAACCCAACTTCGAAGGTGTGCGTTATACACGAGGGGTGCGTTACACAATAGATCCATTATATGCAATTACCCTAGGTCAACCTGAATCATTGACTTGTGACGAAGAAATACATAAAAGGTCAATTTCTTTTGATAATGAATAATTGTTGTACAAGCAACAATCAACATTCACTACGGCATAAAAAGTATCGATAAATGTTTTCCAATGTATGTCCAATGTACAGTTTCATTACGATTTATTCAACAACTAATTGGTTGACAGCCTATTTCGAATTCTGAGTTTTGTCAGTAATTATACAGCTAATTTCTGTATCGGCATCTGTTCGCTTTTGAGCGAAGTTGGTGGTAATTCTGTCCCTTCTCAGGACAGTTCAATTTCATAATTCATAAATTGTATATTTCACCGGTTTTCCATCGTGAGATCTTTTAAGGTGTTCCCATACAGTGGATTTCAGAGGCATGGATAGTTCAATTTCATAATTCATAAATTGTATATTTCACCGGTTTTCCATTATGCGATTTTTTTTAAAAATGTGTCCATACCGTGGATTTCAGATGCATGTTTACTAACCAACATCCAAACTCAAATTATTTATTTGAACATGAACAAAATACACATGGTTTGACTTTACATTTACATGATTTTACTAACAAAAGCACTGAATTGTGTAAAAATTTAAAAAAATTACTGGAAAAATGTTATTTTTAACGAATACTTGAGTATGAAAACTTTAGTTGATGATCGGTACGACCGAACGATAGTCGAGTACTCGAGTACTCGTTGACATCCCTAATTAGGATACTACTTAAAAGTATGCTTATAATTTACGTTTATTAAATTCCATAAATTAAAGATTTTGAAGTCATTTACCAGCCTTAGTTTATAGTCTAGAAAGTTTAGAAGTGGATCTTTCTTCAAGACGAAAAACAGAACCGAATTTGTAAATTTAAATTGTTATCATGAATTGGTGGCTTCAATATGTGTATTAATGTACGAATTGTCTCATATAGCGGCAACTAAAAAAAACTGGCAAGGACATGAAAAAAAAAATATCTGTAGATCATGAATAATTTGAGGTTGGGGTTCAAAATTGATATATCTACGTATAAATGAATGATTATTTTTGAAATATTTTAGTTAAGAGATAATTAACGTGTGATGCTTATAATTAATTAGATTAGAATGGAATAATGTGAAATAAATTGCACGATTGGCTAAAAGCCAGCCCAAAACAGGAAACAGCAATATAAAGATATTACATTATGAATTTACCGTGTCACATCGCAGCCCATCATAGTCCGAGAGACATCCATTCTTACATTCTCCTGTTCTTTCGTTACACAGTTTGGGATCGCCCTCACAATTATCAGAACAATGTTGGTTACAGTTCTTTCCAAATGTGCCAGGAAAACATTCTGAAAAATGAAATTGAAAGTAAAACTGGCATTGAAACAATCAACATTAATGGGTTTTCTTTCTTTCTTAAAGGTATATAGACACTTTCTGGGCTAATATGTTCATATTATCGAAATGGTAAAGACAGTTTTGTTGCATAATCGTATACGTATTTAACTAATAAGCTAATAGTTGCACATCATAATAAGCCTTACTAGTTTTACAAAGCTCTCCTTGAAACCCGTCATCACATCCCTGTAAGCATGATCCGTTTACATGATGACATTGTTTAGATTCTAAGCAGGCTCCACAGTCTTCTCCACAGCCATCTCCGTATTTCCTCCCGTCACATTCTATACATGTACATAAAATAACCGCATATTCTTTAAGAAAAAAACTATATTTTAGCTAATTACATGAACCAATTAATGCATGTTTCGGGGAAAATGGGATTAGATTGAATTTAGATTAAGGTTTCAGAAATGCAATGTCGTCTTCATTTTAATCAATACTTTACCACTGGTACAATCAGTTTCCTTCCAGCCCGAGTGACAGAAGGATGTACATTGCCCTGTAAATCTGTCACAGGTGTCACAATTAGTGCAGGTTAAAGAACAGTTCTTCCCGTGCCAACCGACAGGACAAACTGGAAACATAAAATGTACATCACTATGAGTAATAAATCACGAAAGTACTGTGACGAATTAGGATCGGGCACGGGATGTAAGGCTATCTATATTTAGAGCTGATGTGATACGGACTTTATCGTATGACAATACGATGTGACCCGAGGCAAAACGAATGCCGGATAGTATAAATACGGCTGTTTCGCGAGAATCTGAGTCAGTCGCAATTGGGTGCTGGTGAAGTGAAGGCCTCGATTAAACAAAAGGCGAATAAAGTTAAAGGAAATTAAGCTAGCAGTATACGGTGTAGTATATTAGTGGTACGCTTTGTAAAGTGTGGACGTTCACCTTGTGTTATTTTTTGGTATGATCAGTCCTTTGGTTAGTCGGACCTGTCTGTGCTGACCTGTCCGGTATAAGGATACATCCCTGGTACCTGTCTCGTACTCCCGGATCTGTTGCATAAGATCCAGCCTAGTCTTATTTTATGATAAAGATAGGTAATCTTTAAGATATATCTGTATATATTGACTCTTACATAAACTTTGATAGGATAGGTAATCCTTGAAATATCTGTATCTTTAATTGATTCGTATATTTTCTTAATCATTTTTGTATAAGTTAAATAGCTTTAAACTGACTATGAACAATAACTATCAACAATAGGATAGGTGAGGGTATTGACAATTGCAGCCAAAAAGAAATCCTAAATAAAAAGTGAAAAGTGCTCCGTCAAGGCCCTATTCAGAGAGAGAGAGAGAGAGAGAGAGA
>CAJDSM010011388.1:0-10388 GCA_903981925.1 Ostrea lurida | reverse complement strand
CACATGACATCGTTCCTTTCAAAGACAGAAAAGTAGCCTTCCCAGAGTGTGAATTCCACACCAACCAGAGATGTGAGGCCCACTGCCAGCAATGCGATGTTCCAGTTTGCTTTAAATGCGTGCTTGGTCCCCATAATGGGCATAAAGTCAAGGATATGCCGGAAAGTTTTAATGAAAAGAAAAAGGAAATTCAGAAGGAAACCAAAGAAATTGAATCCACCATTATTCCACAGTACAAGAAGAAAAATGAAGAAATAAAAACCAAAATATCCATTACAACTGCCAAATGTGATGAACTGGAAGAAGAGAATGAAAAGTATAGAAAATTCTGGCACCAAGAAGTAGACACCATTTTTGATAAGTTCGGTTCTTTGATGAAATCCATGAGAGAAAATCAACTGGCTGCCCTAACATCCCACCAATCCAAAATAAATAACTGTATTCCCGATATGATCCAAACAGTTCAACAAAACAAAGAAAATCTTAAATCAAACAATGTGTCTGCAGTCACTAACTACCAATCCAAACTCGAGGAATACAGAAACATGCCTACTGATATTGATGTCAAACTGCCATCCCTCAAAACTACCACAGTCGAAGGGAGAGAACTCGGCCTGGAATTGGGAGAATACAAGGCTAGCCTGACACAGACAACACTGTCCAGTCTGACAGAGGAAATTTCCTGTTCATCTTTACAAAAGCTGTTAGACCTAGCCAAATCAGTTACAACCTTTCCAAGTGGATTTAATCCTTTGGTTGATGTTGCCTGTGTGGGAGTGGATGAAATTTGGGTTAGTAGTAATCATAAAACCATAAGACGCGTTGATATACACGGGTCTGAACGGGACTCTGTCACCACCACATGTAAAACCTACCCGAATGACATCACAGTGACCAGACAGGGAGAACTGGTATACAGTGATGCTAACAATAGAACCGTGAACATTGTTAGACACGGGAGAACAGAGACACTGATAACCACACCACAGGGCTGGAATCCAGACAAGCTATGCTGTACTAAGTCAGGGGACATCCTGGTCAGTATGTATACTACTGATTATAGCGAAAATAAAATTGTCCGTTTTCAGGGACACACAGTAAAACAGGAAATAGATAGAGATGAAGATGGAGAACCGATCTATAAAGGAGGAGAATTTCCACTGCGTGTGATGGAGAACAACAATGGAGAAGTATGTGCCTCTGATGGTAATGCTTGCACTGTGGTCGTGGTGAACAAGTCAGGAAGAGTTCGATTCCGATATGATGGTACACCAGCCAGGAGGAAGAAGTCATTTAATCCTAAAGGTATAGTGAGAGACTCCATGAATCAAATCATTGTAGCAGATTTTGACAATGCCTGTCTACATATCCTGGATCAGAACGGACAGTTCCTGAGATGTGTGGACAACTGTGGACTTGATAAACCCCGTGGACTGAGTGTGGATAGTGAGGGGAAGATATGGGTAGGATTATATAAATCAGGAGAAGTGAAAGTGATTGAGTACATGAAATAAACACCTAATATCACACACAGACATCAGATAATGACAGAGTTCACACAGTGCTCTTGATACTTACTTAATCCACTTCGTCCCAAGGGCGACCACCGCGGCTTTCCATTTCTTCTTGTCTTGTACTAATTTTATAATTTCCGTTAATGAGGCTTTGCGACAGAAAACCGATGTGTAAATTGACCCCACAGATGTAGTTGCCATACACAGAATACCTGGCCAAAGGAACCAACCTAAGCCGATTCTGGTGAAACTGAAGACCGCTGAGGCAAAAAGTAAAATAATGCGAAAACGCTCCGAAATTTGTGCGAACAGGGTGGCGGATAGCTGACAATGTCACCAAGGAAAACACGGCCCTAATAGCAAAACTGAACGACCATCCAACAATTTCTGCCGCATTGTATTACAATGGATTCGTGTTTGGACATTGCGGTAAGAGAAGAATAAAATTCGATATTTTCGATTACATTAGCGAAAAAATCGGGAGAAAATAAGTTTACCCGGGCTTGGTTTCTAAAGTGATATACTGTGACATACATGAGTTTCCCGGTGATGTGTTTTTCGGGAAGAGGTAAACAACTACCTGTGACTGTTATTAATATTAAAACGTTTAGACCATTTAATTGTGGACTACCAGTGGACAAGGAATCATTTACTTTGCTTTTGTGTGTTTGAATTGTGTGAATGTACATGAATGTGTGCAGTGTGAATGTGGAAGGAAGGCAAAACAATGTACATGCTCCCTGTATTTTTTCCCGTCAATTTTTGTTGACAAATTTGACGCTTCCCCAGCACATAAATTATATTATGAATATTAAAAGCATGTCCCTCAATTGTAGAGGGTTAAGTTGTGATCACTAGAGAAAAAAGAGATGTACTAAACTACATTAAACAAAAACAATTTTCAATATATTTTTTGCAAAATACACACTTTACTGAAAGACTTGAACTCGGGGGAACCTTTATGGTATAACAATAAAATTATGACCAAAATAGGTATGTTTTTTTCAAAATCTTTGTATGAAAAGAGATTTACATTTGTAAATGACTTGTTTGATGGAATGGTATTTTTTGTGTTTTGAAGATATTACTAACAAATTCTCTCTTAAACTTCCCTTTACTTTTTATGAGGGAATAAACGGAGCGATTCGGTGTTCTTGGCCAAATGTTAAATATTATGATACAAACTCTACTACAGGACCTTTTCAGTCATCTTTTATGAAAACATTGAATAAAAAAGTTTCAAGGGCTATGTACGATATATTTTTGTCTTCACTTCAGTATAATACACCGAAATGTGAATCTAAGTGGAATAAAGAACTGAAGTTGAAGGGTGATTTATGACTCGGAACAGATGCATTAAAAAAATCGGTTCTTCAATACGACAAAAGATACAAATCTAATTATGGTTCATTTTAGAATATATTCACAGAAATATTGGGGCACAAACAAGTACATATGCGACCAGTTCTAACCTCTCTTTTAAAGCAGTCGTAAAGCAGCTCTAATGACTTGATCTAAGTTAACTTATAGGAGACAGTTCTGCTGACTGCTCTTAGACTGCTCATGACATGCTCCAGTTAACTTTAGAACAGCTCTGCTGAGCTGCTCTAAGAGCTTGCTCGTGACTGCTCCAAGTTTCACTTTAGAACAGTCCACGACTGACTCCACGAGCTTGCCTCCAAGTTCGCTTAGAACAGGTCCACGACCTATAGTTCAACTCTAAAAACAGCCACGAACTGCTCCACGACTGCTCCAATCGCATTAGAACAAGGTCACGAGCTGCTCTAAAAGTTCACTCTAGAACAGGTCCACGACTGTCCAAGTTCGCTTTACGAATAGCTATTATATTAATTATTATTTTGTCGCTAATCTTTCCTTAAATAAAAAACAAACCCGCGAAAAACAGAAACTATGAAATGCATACGGAGTTGATTACAGATTGAATTGGCTATGTAGAGACAGTGCATATACGTGCGTCTGTCGAACTCTAATTGTCTCTTCTGTAAATTTTACGGCTTCCGTGCTGCTTTCGTGTTGGATCTTCAATGAACCATTTAAACGGTATTTCCAGAAAATTTCCAAATGGCAAACCGTTTTCGAGAACTTTACCACCTTCTGATTCTGTTAATATGCTTACATTTGAACGAAAGTCTTCCCACTGTTTCTTAAATTAACAATTCTCTGTCTATGTACGAAAAGGGCAGATCTACTTCAATTTCACAGCATTTTCACTATCTGACACTCAAGCGTGCAATTTTAAATAAACTGGCCAGTTTCCAAAGCGGTTAATTAATATACACAGAGCTGCTTCTAAGTTCTTGACCGGAGCTGTTCTAGAAAAAAACAGCTATAGAGCTGTTCTAATTTATGACCGCTCGACTTACTGTTAGAACAGGTCTTGTGACTGATTATGACCGCTCGCGTCTGCTCCGATGACTCTCAAGTTCCTAGAACAGGTCCATGACAGCTTTGCGTCTGCTCTAAGTTCACTTAGAGCAGCTTCTGCTGACTGCTCTAGAGCTGCTCCATGGACTGCTCCAAGTACTTAGAGCAGTCTCATGGACTTGCTCTCCCATGATGTTTGGGCGAGAGTTTTAAGAACTGGTCGCATCTGCTTTGTTTACGTCAAAATCAGAAATGATAATTTGTGTTCTTTTGGAAATGGAAGCAGAAAACAATTATGTATATTTTCTTTTGATTGTCCAAAATGTCATATCTATGGCCCTTCCTAAAAAATGGGATACTTTGAAAAATTAGAAAAAGCATACAAATTTGATTATATGTACATTATACTAGGGCATTCCTAAAGGAAGATGAAATATCAACCTCATATAATTTGCTTGTCAAAAAATATTTTGTACAGAGGAAAAAACAAAAAAACCCTACTATTGTCAGAAGTAGGTTAAGTTACATGTATTGTGAAAAACATATTTCTATGAATTACGAAAAAAAATGTACAAACAGATAACAAAATTGATATACATTGAAAGGAGATGGATCTCCCAGTATTGGTTTTGAGGATTTGCCAAACAGTCGTGTTGTTGCTTTCTTTTCCTTGCTTGTGTATCTTCATAGAAAAGAAATCATGCCAACAAATATCAATAAGAAAAGGATTCGATCTCGTGCGAGCAACACGAGTAAGGTCTTCCGTTCGATTATGATGAGAATTATATCTTTGATTGGATGATTCACTTGGTCAAATGAGCTCTAGATGAATAAAATTAAGCAATTGCATTTTGGTGTTGAATTAACCAAAACAAACAATTAGACGAGCAATAACCAATATAAAAGGAATGTAAGAAAAAATATTTCTGAAGTTTTTCATGATACTATAGCATACGATGTTGACTTTTAGGGGTCATACCCATTCCTTAAGGACGATGTAAGATTAAAATTTGAGGATGGCATATTGTTCAGAGTCACAAATTTCAAGCAATGTCATGCTATATTACCGTTTTACAAAAGGGTTTCTTCTTACGCGACAGAAAAGCATTAAAGTTTAAGACTGTTTGGCCCTTGAAATCCCATGATTATGTAATGAATTTATCAAATTTTCGTGAATATTCAGCTGATGACAAACGGTATGAAACAAGCAACTTGTGCTTTATAATGTTAACAAATTAGTTGTTAGATTTTAGTTATATCGAAAATACTTTTTGACCCCTTTCCGGCCCTTAATACGAAGGATGGCCCCTTTAAAACTTAGATATTGTCGAATACGCCTTTTCATTGTCTACAATTATGTGTTCTGACAAGCTTAAACAAAATATTTTTTATTTTCATAAATATCTTCGAGTTGTATTTAGGGTCATCCCGCTAAAACATCCTAATGGAGCATGTCAGTCAAAATTTTAAAAGATGGCATAGTTCTTCAGGGTCACATGCTCAAGCAATTCATGTTATATCATTCACAACATTGTTTTCGTTGAAAGATAGACAAGCACAAAGTTTCTACTTATTGGCCCGTTGAATCCCTTATTACGTAAATCATTTTCTTTCTTGATATCAGCTGAATCCAAAACGTTAAAACAAGGAACTTTGCTTCACATATGCTTAAACAGTTCTTTTCTAGTTTCTGAGATATTATAGAAAAAAAAATTGACCCCTCTCAGCCCCCTAATTTTGAGGGCTGGCCCCTAAAACATTGATATCGTCATCAAAGCCTTTGTAATTTCTTAGAAACTTTTATATACAATGTATAACAAAATATTCTTCAGTTTTCAAATATTATACGATGTTGAATTTTAGGGGTCCATCGCCTGAAATCCCTAAAGGGAGAATGTAAGACAAAATTTGAAGATGGCATATTGTTTAGAGTTACATTCCAAGCAATTCATTGTGTATATAACAATTTCACAAAAGTTTTTCGTTTTAAAGATAGAAAGCACAAAGCTTAATCACTTATTGGCCCCATTGAAATCCCTTTTACGTAATCAATTTTCATTTCGTTGATATAAGCTGATCTAAAACGTTAAAACAAGCAAACTTTGCCATTCAATAATGCTTAACAAATTCTTTTTAGTCTTTTGATGATATTAGAGAAAATAGTTTGAACCCTTCAGCCCCTAATGTTAAGGCTGCCCCTAAAACTTGATCATGGCTACGAATACGGCTTGTAATTACTACAACTTTTATTCTAAATGTTTTAACAAATATTTCCTGTATGAAAAGATATTGACGAAAATGGTGTGCGAAAAAATGCAGTTTGAAAATGATTTGACTTTTTCGGGTAAGTGGCGAGCTTTGACGTTTTGCGCGACAGTGACATGAAAATTTGATTACCCCTGTGACCAATTATAAATCTCGTCTACAATCCCTGAAAATTGGGAAGGGATATCTCTAACAGTTTCCAGAGAACACTCTGACCAAACTGACACCCCAATTCTCAAAAAAACGTCAAATACTATGACTAATATGACGTTTCGAAAAACAAAAAAATCGTAATATAAATCAAGTGGAATACTCTTATATCCCGGAAAATTGCACGAAAATTGGACGACGCATATGTCGAAGAAAATCGCCCTTGCACCAAAAATTGTACAGAAAAAAAACAATAATAAGAACTAGATTCGATCTCTTGACGGCAAACAGAGTAGGTCATTCCGTTCTTTACTCGAGATTAGAGTCTTGATTGCATTATTCGAGTTGGTCAATGATTACAGTAGATAATTAAAATTAAAGCAAATTGCATTTTTTTTTTCGAACACTTGAACAAGACAAATACAACAGAAGAGAATATTAAACAATTATAAACAATGTATAACAAAAATCTTGTTTTTAGTTTTCATCATAGTATACTGATGGTGAAATTTTCGGGTTATCCCCTAGAATTCCTTTAAAGGGTAATATTAAGACAAAATTTGAAAATGGCAAATTGTTCGGGTACATCTTCAAGCAATTCAATTATTATAGTGTCTTCACAAAATGATTTTCGCTCTATGAGATAGAAAACATTAAAATGTCATACTTTCGGTCCCTATCAAATCTTATTACGTAATCAATTTCATATTGGTTGATTCAGCTGAAATTACAGACACGTTCAAAATGAGTATTCTTTGCTTCACAAAGGCTTAACGAGTTCCTTTTTATGATTTTAAGATATTTAGAAAGAAATTTTACCTTTCCCTTAATTTGAGGCTACCCCTAAAACTTAGCATATGGCCGAATAGTACATGTCAATTTCTTCAACGTTTGTATCTACAATACTATACAAAAAATATTTTTAGTTTTCATGAGATATATGATGCTGAATTGTAAAGGTATTCCCCTGAATTCCTTCAAGGCAACATAAGGCAAGACTTTTTGAAGATGCATATGTCAGAGTCACATTTCAAGATTTTGTTATATAACATTTCACAAAAAGTTTTTTCTTTAAGGAGATTAGAAAGCATCAAAGTTTCAGACTTTCGCCCCTTAAGATCCCTTATATTATCACGAATCAATTTTTCATTTCGTCGACATCAGCTTGATACTAAACGTGAACAGCATCTCTTGCTTCAATAATGCTTAACAAATTCTTATAGTTTTAAGAGATGAGGAAAAATAGTTCTTGACCCCTTTCGCCAACTAATTTAAAGGGCGGCCCCTGAAACTATCATATGGGCGAATAGGGCTTGTTCATTATGTTTACAGCTTTTGTTCACAATGTATCACAAATATATTTTAGTTTTTCAAGTATTATTAACAATGTTGAATTTAGGGTCATCCCTGAATTCCTTAAAACTCAACCTCATTATGATTGAAAAAAAAGCTACAACTAAATTTGAAAATACATATTTCGTTCGGATGTCGTAAATCTGACCAAAGATATATTGTACTGTTTAGAAAGCATCTTTACTTTAAACGAACATATGGCACGTTTTGGAAGCTTAAATTTTTTATCTTCAGTTTATAGAATGCTTAACCAAGTATTTCTAAGTTCAGAAATTTTTAATATCAGTTTGTTCAGTCACACGATAGATACATGTACCCACAATTCTTTTGCTATGTTAACATGCTCGTGCTTTGTTTATGTTAAGGTATGATTCTCTCAGACAATAAATGTTTTAAACAAAATGAAACACTGGAAACGGCTTTAATTGTGTTCAAAATGAAACTATGCCAATCTGAAAAAAATATGTTTTAACGAACGTACATGATATACAGCTACATAATTCAATATAGTAAACACAAAACATGATCACGGGCATTTGTTACATAAGTAACATGCGAAATTTGGAGTGTCCTATCTCACTGTAACTCAACAAATTGGACGTTCAAATCTTGTGACCAATTTGAAATAACATAATTAAGCATGTTGAAACATTAAAAATGCAATATAAAACTTAGTTCAAAACGTCGTCCATGCCTGTAACGAGTAGAACAGTATGAAAGTTTTTCGTACTTCAAGATGCCCTTATTAATGTTCATTTTGCTAACAACAGCAGTCAACACAAGACATAAAACAAGCAATGTGCCTTCGTTAAGACATTTTCATAATGTTGCCCCCCAACACATTCTTATTGTCAAAATCGTAAGGAAACTCAACAAGTTTTCAAATAAGTTACAATTAAGCTTCATTAGATACACTAAGTATGTGGACACTTTTTTACTTCTGCGTTGTATAGACCGATGACCCGTAAACATGGTCCAAAATAGTTGCTCCGTTCTTTGTCATTAAAAAATATCAACCAAATTTGTTTCAACACCTTGTTTAGTCATGAACATCTGAATTGGTCCATTTCCCTTTGCGTCATTCATTAAATCTCCAAGGCAAATAAATGACTTCTCGGTGCGATCTCAAACTTTCGTAACCCTTATTAAGATGTGATAGAAACTTGAGAATTCTATAAAAGCTTGGTCTATAAACAAGCCAGAATAGCAACTGTCATTTGACAAAATCTGCACAGAGATTCCCTCTATATGTTATCCAATCAACACTAAAGAAACAAAGATCTTATGTGTGAAAGTTTCTTGGTTTAAACAGCCATCCTCCAACCTTCTTGAAAAGTGCATCGTCTGAGAAAGGCGGATTCTGTCAATCATATTGCTTCGTCCTCTTGACCACATGATGAAAATGCGTATCCTGATATATTCATAGCTAACGTCATGGCCCTGCCTAACCATGTCGTCACTGATCAACACTAATTATCATTCAGGATGATTTCACCGTTGTCGTTTATGAACATATCAAAATGTGACGTACAGCTTTGATATGATTGAGAAGGAAAATTTGTATTCCTTCTCGGATTTCGATTTCCATTCTTAATGTTAGAAATCGGCATATTTGTAAAGCAGCCTCACCTCGGATCAGCGTAATCTTCTTCCAGCTAACCTTTGAGGTCACATGTTTCAATGAATAACCTCCCTTTGATGTCACTCTGCTTCAACGCGACATAATGCTGCCCTGGCAAGAAAATGTTTTGGCTCCAAGATTTTACCACAACTTTTGTAACTGTCATCCGCTGCACTTTATGAGCTGTACAACCCATGATAATTATAAGGGAAACTTGATGTCTCACTACTGATT
The DNA here is from genome assembly GCA_903981925.1 of Ostrea lurida. Taxonomy (NCBI): domain Eukaryota; kingdom Metazoa; phylum Mollusca; class Bivalvia; order Ostreida; family Ostreidae; genus Ostrea; species Ostrea lurida. The sequence continues at coordinate 866 of CAJDSM010011388.1, read as the reverse complement.
TTGTGTTTTTCTTTCAGATCTTCATGAACTCTTTCGATCAAACAATGTTTCCATTCTTGTCTTTTTTTAGCATTTTTCCAACATTAATGATTGTCAACGTTTAAACCCAGCTAGAACAGTTGTTTTGCTTTAGACCCTGTCCATACCACAAAATGACTAACATTTCCCATTAACCGCCAATTTACCAAACCACCTCCACATTAACACTTTCTCCGTTAGCATAACTCTTGCATTAATTCCCTCAAAAACTTAATGTATGAGGACTGTCAAGTTTTTTATCTAGCCATCGTTTGTTCTCAAGACAATTTTCCAGAGTGTTATCTTTCAGTAGTTCAAGAGCATTAATCGCACAAGTTCATCACAATGATTTTCTCAACATTGTCATGTTAATGCATTGACTTCAATATTTGTGAAAACATTAGAGTATCATTCTGTCCTCTTTACTTATGCATTCACTTTATAGAAAGTAGTTTTGCACTCCAATGATGACCTCACCACTCGGCTGCGAAAGTAATTAAGCGCAAGATGCACAATAGATATTCCTTCTTGCTTGTCTCTATGATTTCTGGTTAATCCACAACTTTAAACATACTCTAACAGAAATCAACAGCGGTACAGTGAATTTTCTTTTAAAGCTCTTATCCCTTTCGCTCTTTACAGGAGGAACTCGGTAAACATCCCCAACACATCACTATACGCACAAATGGCTCCTTGCATCTCTTTTATCTGAACCAACCTTTCTATGAATATAATACAATACCTTTTATAGGACCATTGAAACTATCACAATGACACAGAATCTGGACAATCTCCAAACTTACTCTCATTTCAACTGAAGAGATTTGCTCTTCCAAATTCTCTCTCCC
>CAJDSM010011312.1:0-11356 GCA_903981925.1 Ostrea lurida | reverse complement strand
AACAGTAAATGTAAATATATGTACATGTATGATATGGTGACTCTTGATAGAAATTGGGATAAATTAAATGATCTAGACCCCGGAAACCATATTGCTACTTCGATGTCCAGTGCACTTGACCTTTGACTTTTTGACCCCAAATTCGACATCTTCGTCCCATGGGTAGTCCATATGTATGATATGGTGACTAAGTAGAGTGGATAATGCTCCCGATCCCGCAAACCATATTGCTACTTTGATATCTCGTGCACTTTACCTTTTGACCCCAAATTCAATAGGGAACATCTTCGTCCAATAAGTAGCCATTATGTATGATATGGTGACTCTGGGTGGAAAGGATAAATGCTTTAGAGCCCCGAAACCAGTGAATCTACAGACGGACAACCCAATTTCGGTTAAATCCCCTTGTAACAGGTAGGGAAAAGCACACCTGTGGAGGTCAAGTCTGATGCTTTGGAGCCAGTACAGGAATTTGCCGATGTCTTTGCAGTAGATGACTTTGACCTCAGAAAATTTTCCAAGACTGAGCATTGAATTGACACTGGCGATGCACTACCCATTAAACAGTGGATGCGCAGCGATCCTGCCGTGTTCTGGGGGGAAGAGAAAGGTCATTTAGACAACATGCTGAAGGCCGGAGGCACTCGGCCATCTTTTTCAGACTGGGCATCAGCATTCAGGAAGAAGGATGGTAGTGTTTGCTGGTACATGTACATGGACTACAGATCCTTGAACAAGGTAATGCTAATGCGCTATCCAGGGATATATTGGACACATGTCAGAGCTACTCTACTAAAGTCCGGCTAGAGGATTTGCCTTGCAGTGGAGGCAGGTACTGCCACCATATGCATGAACGCTGGCATGAGTTTAACACCGAGGTCCACAATGTGATTCCCTAATGTCTCAGTTGTTTCTGGAATCGCCTGGGATCGCGGAAAGTCAGTCCGCTGAGGAAAGTAGCATTGAGATACTAGGCTCCACTCTTCGTCAGGCTATTGTGTCATTAACACATGGGATCATGTACCGTTGACAGAAGGTGCCTCTGACCTACTGAATTTTGAGGTTACAGACGTGACCTCGGGATTATGAACACAAACAGACCTGGGACTCGGCACACTATAACTACCTGACTTAGGTTACTAGTCACTATTAATAATAATAATGATTGGATTTATATAAATAGCGCCTCATCCACCTAAGTGCTCAATGCGCTTTACAATACATTATTCACCTCTGCAGACCTTAACAATCCAGAACTTTTCTCAGTGCAAGCTGCCATTACAGTGCTAGAACACTAACATTCTGACAATACCTTTCACTGTCTATAGCCAGGTACCCCTTTAACACTTGGGTGGAGTGAGGAAATTTGTGTAAAGTGCCTTTCCCCAAGGACACAACGTCGGCCCTGCCACGGCCAGGATTCAAACTCACAACCTCTCGGTCGAGAGTCAGACGACCTAACCATTAAGCCACTACCACAGACTTTGGCCCCCTGCAGCTTAGTATCCGACTGAGTCTCGTTAGACCTCAGCATTCCCGCAAGCATTTGAGTAATTTAACTGAGTCCCGATGTTCCTTTCCATTGAACCCATATTCTTTCCCACAAAACCCATGTCAGTGTGCAATATGCCAATATATCCTCACAGATCTCCTACATTCTGACCAAGGCCATCTACCCTGCTATTGACAGCATCAAGGTCACCCTGAACTTGGGAAATATTTCCTTAATTTTGACTCATTTCCCCTTGAAATTAAGTCTACAACCCCCTCCAAAATAGTCCGTCATTCCTGGAACAGGGAATAAAACTGCTGGAAACTGGGCGCTCCCCTAGAACCATCCAATTCAGCTCCCCGTGTGAATGACATGTCTCAGCCCCCACATTGGGTGACATTATTTGGATCACCTGTTCCCTGGGAAATCGGTATGCTAACATACACACCAGGAGCAAACCTCACTCTTTCAGAAGATGGGACTTCCCGTGGACTGCGCCCTCCCAGGGTAATCCCCAGACCATCTTGGTCATTTCTCCAAACTGAGCATCCCCGTCCCCACTAGGCCACTAAGTCCCCATCCTAAAACATAGAAACTGTAATTATGGTCCATTTCGCCTGATATTACCCCCAAAATGGCAAAATATGTTAAAATGCCCTGATCACAACACCAATATAGCGTTTTATTGTTGTACATAATTCCAGGTCCTCGTCACATAGGAAGTAATTAAATGTTCAATGAATCTGAAAATGCATCCCACGATATCATCATTAACGTAGGGCTGGGCGTCTCGGGTGAAATTTTTGTATCGGCGGTATATTGCGATATATTTCAAATGTAGCAGTGGGCCCTCGTTTATCCGGACCGCCATTAGATTCGGACGCTTTACCTTCTGGACGATTTATTCCTTGGGAACGGAATTATTGACACGTTAATTTGTAATCATTAATCGGAATTTCGCGTTCCGGATCCGGACGGTCCATTTTTTTTTACTAATAAAACGCTAGAATGCATTGTAAATGTACCGTTAATCTGGACGATTTTTTTTCTTCTTCAAAGTCCTGTTCGGACGATTTATCAAACGTAAATTTGCAAAGAAAACAAAAGCCCATTCAGTCAGCTCTGTAATTAAAGCGAGTACATTTACCTGTACAATAATCGCTGTTAGGTGTTTAGTGAGAACGCGTCGGTTTCAAATAGCACGGAGTTAATTTTGCCACATGCGTAAATCATTTTGAATTTGAAATATAAATGCTGTAACCAAATTTACCATCGTGTTTGATGTGATGATTATTTTATCAAACTGTTAAATCAAAAATATACTTTTTCAAGTCGATAATCCGGACTTTAAAAAAAAAGTACGTGTTTCGAAAAGATACGACTCGTGTTTTATTTTACGTTTTATCAATTGTTCATTTATAGTAAAAAACTTCCAAACACGCCAGAGTAGAGAGAGAGAGAGAGAGAGAGAGAGAGAGAGAGAGAGAGAGAGAGGATTGTTTGCTTTACCGACGAAAGAGAGGGATTGTTTTATTTTGTGTTGTGAGGGGAGAGAGAAAACTTCTACAGAGGAGAGAGAGAAGAAGAGAGAGAGAGAGAGAGAGCGCACATTTTACGCGACGAGAGAGGATTTTTGATTATGAGATAGAGAACATTTTTACCGACGAAAGAGAGGATTGTTTTTTATTCTGTGGTGTGAAGGGAGATTAGAAAAGAAACATAATTCTAACGGAAGAAGAGAGAGAGAGAGAGAGAGAGAGAGAAGAGAGGAGAGAGGAGCCGAGAGAGAGAAGAGAGAGAAGAGAGAACCTTTTACCGGCGGGAGAGAAAACGGACTGCTTTGTAAATTTTGTGCGGGTATTTTTTGTACTCACGGTACTTAAGCCTACAAATTATCAAGCATCCGCAATATGAACACCGCCCGAGTGTAGCTGAGGTATTCCCTCGGATAATTAGTGTGCGTTGTTAGATCAAAGGAGAGTATTTATAAACGAGGTTGGGATACTTTTTGTCCTCCAGTAAATATGGGCTTGGACAATTAAAAATATGAAAATATAAACTCGTGCAAAATGAAATGGTCAATTAATGTTGTCCGTGCTAACATACATGGCCACATCGCCAACAAAGGGGAGACGAGTGAAAATTCCTGCCAAGTGTGGAAAAAAAATAAATGCCGACGTAAACTGGCCATGAAATATGGATAATTTTGTTTTTTTACAATTAAATTGTATCAAATAAGTCGATTTACTGCTTTGATGCATGTACAGTATGTTAAAACATGATTTTATCTAATAAAGTAAATGGATATCTAATTAAATGACAAACGTGTTTAATTTACTATTTTATAAATCAATAAAATAAACATATTGGTTACTTCTATGAAGATCAAAATATGCGATTCAGTTATCCGGAACGCTTCAATTTATCCAGAACGATTTTTGCTGGGAACAAAGTGGGTCCGGATTAACGAGGCTCCACTGTATTGCAATATTTTTCAAAGAAGAATATCAATGAATCTTTTCACTTATATTCGTGATAATTAAAGACTGATTTCCATGTAAAATACATGAAAATTAAAAAAAAAGACAGTGTTTCTTGAATTAGTCAGACACAATGTCAGACTGGGTTGCTTAATTCAGTTGCTCTGTTGGAAGTAAGAAATACTATATCTTTAGTGTTTTGATAATAACAGAAATGCTTCAAGCCCATATTGAGCAATAATATTAGATGTTAGGAATATCAAGTCTAAACGTAAATTCGAGCCAAGGCACCTTTTGCCGAATAACTGGTATTGAAAAAACAGTATCCCGGTTAAACTTTTACGATAATTTTTATAAACGAATCGCAAATATACGGAATAACCGAAATTATCGCACAGCCTAATCATACGTATATAAAGCTCATGCAAAATTGAGTAGCCTGTGATATATTTATTGCCTGATAATTATGTTTATGAAAAATGTTGTATATTATGGGCACTGTATTTGAAAAATTCCAAGTTTCTCAGCAAACAGAAATTTGATGTTCCGAAGAATCTGAAAATGCAACAAATTTACAAAAAACGTAAATTAGGGTTTACACGGATATAAAACCTGAAAATTGTAATAGAACACGAATAGGGAGACCCGTGTGCAACATTTAATTATATCCGTTGTAAACCCTAATTTTACGGTTCAATACGTATAGACTGAACTTCGCACGTCACAATTCTATAAAACGTCATAGACAAATGATCGATTCCTTTATTGGTGACGTCACATTCTCTTGCACAGAGTTGTCGTTCCTTTCTCTCAACTTAACATCCTCTGTCAACTCCTTTTTTACAAGATTTTTGTAAAACCATTAAAAAGAATGGAAAAACAACGAATTATGAGTGTTCATTAACTTTGTAAAATATTAAAAAAGAACCAATTAATCAAAATAACTTATTTGTTATTTTTATCTTATAGTTTGATTTTTAACAATTGAGAGAACTAATTTTTGCGTTTAAAAACGTTTAAAAAATAGTTAATATTGGCTAATAAATCAACAAAAACGTTTATTTGATTCATTTTTTCTTTTTCAATATTTTAACACAAGTTAAGGGAGACACTAGCCCGTAGTTGCGTTTCCCATTCTCTTATCATTGGTTTAGTAACAAAAATCTTGTAAAAACGGGAGTCTGATTCACAGAGATGTAGTGAGAGAACGGAACGAAAACTCTGTGCAAGAGATGTGAGTTTCACAAGGTAAGGAATACGATCTAATTTGTCTATGACGTATTAGAAATTGTGCGTGACGAAGGTTTCAGATCTATACGGTTGAAAACCGTAAAATTAGGGGTTTACACGGATATAATTAATGTTGCAGGCACGGAGGTCTCGTTGGATTACCTATCTGTTCTATGGACAATTGTTTCAGGTTTATATCCGTGTAAACCCTAATTTTAGTTGTATAAAGTTTGTTCGCATTACAGATTCTTCGGACGCATCAAATTTCTGTTTGGCTGAAGAACTTGGAATTTTTCAAAATACAGTGCCCATAATATACAACATTTTTCTAACATATTATCAGCAACTATATATCACAGGCTACTCATATGTTTGCAATGTAAGACTTTAAATACAGATACCATGATTAGGGCTGTGCGGATAATTTCGTATTGCCGATATGAGTTGCGATTCGTTATTAAAAATTATCGTATCGGGATATGCGTGTTGGTTGGTGTCAATACCAGTATACTCGCAAAGGTGGCCCCTGGTGGCGTCGGAGATTTCGTTTAGACTGTGGAGTTCCTAACATCTAATATTATCCATTGCATATGGCTGAAGCATTTCTGTGACTTATGTTCAAAACACTAGAATACTAGTATTATACTACTTCAACAGAGCAACTGAATTAAGCACCAAGTCTACATTGGGGTCTGACTATATGCAAGAACACTTCTTTTTTTTTTATTTTCATGTATTTTACATGAAATCAGTCTTTAGGATGGATCAACGAATTTATAGAGAGGAAAAAGATCTATTGATATTCTTCTTGAAAAATATTGGCAATACAGTGGAGCCTCGTTAATCCGGCACACTTTGGTTCCCAGCAAAATCGTCTGATAAATAGAAGCGTCCGGAAACTGAATCGCATATTTTTGATCTTCATAGAAGTAACCAATAATGTTTATTTTATTGATTATAAATAGTAAATTAAACACGTTTTCATTTAATGTATCCATTTACTCTTATTAGGATAAATTCAATGTATTTAACATGTACTATGTCATTGCATCTAAAAGCAAGTAAATCGTCTATATTGATTCATTTAATTGTAAAAAAAACAAATTATCATATTCATGGCCAGTTATAACGTCGGCAGTATATTTTTTTATCCACTACTGGCAGAAAATCTTTCAACTCGTCTCCCCTTATGTTGGCGATTGTGTTGCATGTATGGTTCAGCACGGATCAACATTAATGACCAATTTCATTTTGCAACGAGTTTATATTTCTATTATTTTTTAACTTTGTCCCAAAGCACCAATATTCCTGGAGGACAAAAGTATCCCAACTCGTTTATAACTTTTAATTAACTCTCGTTTAGAATCTTAACAAGCCACTAATTATCCGAGGTGGAATACCTCAGCATTACACTCAGGGCGGTGTTACATAATGCGGGATGCCTTGATAATTTGTGTAGGCTTAGTACCGTGAGCTGAACAAAAAAATACCCGCCCAAAATTCAAAGCAGTCCCCTTTCTCTCGCCGGTAAAAGGTATCTCTCTCTCTCTCTCTCTCTTCTCTCTCTCTCTCTCTCTCTCTCTCTCCACTCTCTCTCTCTCTCTCTCTCTCCCGTTAGAATTATGTTTCTTTCTTAAGTCTCCCATCACACCACATGAATAAAACAATCCTTACTACTTTCGTCGGTAAAATGTTCTCTATCTCCACTAATCGGAAACAATTCCTCTTCATCGTTCCCCGAATAAAAATGGTAAGCAGCTCCTCGTCTCTCTTCTCTCTCCTCTTCTCTCTCTCATCCTGTGGTAGAAATGTTTTACCTCTCTATCCCATCACAACACAAAATAGAAAACATCCTCATCTTTCCGTCGGTAAAGAGCAATGGACAATCCTCTCTCTCTCTCTCTCTCTCTCTCTCTTCTCTCTCTCACTCTTCTCTCTCTGCGTGATTTGGGAAGTTAATTTACCTTAGAAACATTGAAACAAAATTGATTAACGTAAAATAAAAAACCACGAAGTCGTATCATTTCGAAACACGTACCTATTGTTTTAAATGTCCGGATTATCGACTGAAAAGTATAGATTTAACAGTTTCTGAATAAATATATCATCACAGGTCAACACGATGGTAAAATTTGGTACAGAATTATAAATATTCGACATTCAAATGGATCGATGTGGCAAATTCTCGTGCTATGAAACCGACGCGTCTCACTTAACACCTACAGCGATATTGTACAGGTAAATTTACTCGCTTTAATTACAGAGCCTCGACTGAATGGCTTTTGTTTTCTTGCAATTTACGTCATTGATAAATCGTCCGAAACAGACCTTTGAAGAAGAAAAAAAAATCGTCCAGATTAACGGTACATTTTACAATGCAATTCTAGCGTTTAGTAGTAAAAAATTGACCGTCCGGATCCGGAACGCGAATTTCCGGATTAATGATACAAATTAATCGTGTAATAATTCCGTTCCCAAGAAAAATCGTCCAGAAGGTAAGAGCGTCCGGATTAATGGCGTCCGGATCAAACGAGGGCCCTGTACACTTTGAAAATATCGCAATATACCGCGATACCAAAATTTCACCCGATACGCAGCCCTACGTATGATGGTTATCGTGGGATGCATTTTCAGAATTCATTGAACATTTAATTACTTCCTATGTGACGAGGACCTGGAATTATGTACACAAATAAAACGCTATATTGGTGTTGTGAATCAGGGCATTTTAACATATTTTGCTATTTTGGGGTAATATCAGGCGAAATGGACCATAATTACAGTTTCTATGTTTTGGATGGGGACTTAGTGGCCTAGTGGGGACGGGGATGCTCAGTTTGACGAAATGACCAAAGATGGTCTGGGGATTTACCCTGGGAGGGCGCAGTCCACGGGAAGTCCCATCTTCCTGAAAGAGTGAGGTTTGCTCCTGGTGTGTATGTTAGCATACCGATTTCCCAGGGAACAGGTGATCCAAATAATGTCACCCAATGTGGGGGCTGAGACAATGTCATTCACACGGGGAGCTGAATTGGATGGTTCTAGGGGAGCGGCCCAGTTTCCAGCAGTTTTATTCCCTGTTCCAGGATGACTGGACTATTTTGGAGGGGTTGTAGACTTAATCATTCAAGGGGAAATGAGTCAAAATTAAGGAAATATTTCCCAAGTTCAGGTGACCCTTGATGCTGTCAATAGCAGGGTAGAATGGCCTTGGTCAGAATGTAGGAGATCTGTGAGGATATATTGGCAATATTGCAGCACTGACATGGGTTTTGTGGGAAAGAATATGGGTTCAATGGAAGAGGAACATCGGGACTCAGTTAAATTACTCAAATGCCTTGCGGAAATGCTGAGGTCTAACGAGACTCAGTCGTGATACTAAGCTGCAGGGGGCCAAAGTCTGTGGTAAGTGGCTTAATGTTAGGTCCGTCTGACTCTCGACCGAGAGGTTGTGAGTTTAGAATCCTGGCCCGTGGCAGGGCCGACGTTGTGTCCTTGGGGAAAGGCACTTTACACAAAATTTCCCTCACTCCACCCCAAGTGTTAAAAGGGGTACCTGGCTATAGACAGTGAAAGGTATTGTCAGAAATGTTAGTGTTTCTAGCACTGTAATGGCAAGCTTGCACTGAGAAAATGTTCTGGATTGTTAAGGTCTGCAGAGGTGAATAATGTTAATTGTAAAGCGCATTGAGCCACTTAGGTGGAATGAGGCGCTATTTATATAAATCCAATCATTATTATATTATTAATAGTGACTAGTAACGCTAAGTCAGGTAGTTATAGTGTGCCGAAGTCCCAGGTCTGTTTGTGGTTTCATAAATCCCGAGGTCACGTCTGTAACCTCAAAATTCAGTATGGTCAGAGTGCACCTTCTGTCAACGGTACATGATCCATGTGTTAATGACACAATAGCCTGCCGAAGAGTGGAGCCTAGTATTCTCAATGCTACTTTCCTCAGCGGACTGACTTTCCGCGATCCAGGCGATTTCCAAGCAAACAACTGAGCATTAGGGAATCACATTGTGACCTCGGTGTTAAACTCATGCCAGCGTTCAGTGCATATGGTGGCAGTACCTGCCTCCACTGCAAGGCAAATCCTCTAGCCGGACTTTAGTAGAGTATGCTCTGACAGATGTCCAATATATCCCTGGATAGCGCCTTATGCATTACCTTGTTTCAAGGATCTGTAGTCCATGTACATGTACCAGCAAACACTACCATCTTCTTCCTGAAATGCTGATGCCCAGTCATGAAAAAGATTGGCCGAGTGCCTCCGGCCTTCAGCATGTTGTCTAAATGACCTTCTCTCTTCCCAGAACACGGCAGGATCGCTGCGCAATCCAAACTGTATATGGGTAGTGCATCGCACAGTGTCATTCAATGCTCAGTCTTGAAAATTTTCCTGAGGTAAAGTCATCTACTGCAAAGACATGGCAAATTCCTGTACTGGCTCCAAGCATCAGACTTGACCTCCACACAGGGTGTGCTTTTCCCTACCTGTTACAAGGGGATTTAACCGAAATTGGGTTGTCGTCTGTAGATTCACTTGGTTTCGGGGGCTATAAAGCATCTTATCCTTTCCACCCAGAGTCACCATATCATACATAATGGCTACTTATTGGACGAAGAATGTTCCCTATTGAATTTGGGGTCAAAAGGTAAAGTGCACGAGATATCAAGTGCAAAATATGGTTTGCGGGATCGGGAGCATTAATACACTCTACTTAGTCACCATATCATACATATCGGACTACCGCATGGGACGAAGATGTCGAATTTGGGGTCAAAAAGTCAAAGGTCAAGTTGCATGGAACATCGAAGTAAGCAATATGGTTTCCGGGGTCTAAGATCATTTAATTTATCCCAATTGTCTATCAAGAGCACCAGATAGTCAGTACATGTACATATATCTTACATTTACTTTTTAAATCCCCTAATTAAAAGCATAGAATCTATTTTGATATATGTGCTTATAGACTGAAAGACCGAATCACCAAGTTGGTTTGGGAACTACTCTACACGGTTTTAAATATGCAAATATGAACTGTTTTAGGTTGAAAATGTATAAAACTGTTGTCTTGACAATTTGATGTTTTTTATTTTTAAGAAAAAAATTAATTAAAATACTTGGGTTATTTAATTTTTTTTTCATTTTGCACTCCTTTTTGGTTGTGTACGATATACATCATGTGTGCGTAAATCACAGTCATAATTGCCTGGTATCTTTTTTCGTGTACATTTCATTGTGTGTAACAATTACTTACCTAATGGCTGTTCAATGAACCGCTACTCCCAAAGGATTGAGCGAAAGAGTTTAAAACATATTACCCATATAAAGCACAAACAAGTACATTTTCTAAAGAAATGTAAGCCATAAATTATGCTTTATTTAAAGATGCAGTCTCATAACTGCAACGGTGTGGTGCAAACACCACACATCTCACTACAGCGCTTGCGCGTTCTTCAATTTGCATGCCCCACCATTGCAGTTATGAGACTACATCTTTCAAATAAATCATAATTCAATTGCTTAAATTACTACCCATTAGAATGAAGATGTTCCATTTTGAATTTTTGCATCAAAGGTCCAGCACACTGGATTTTAAAGTAGCAATATGTGTTCTATCTAAAATTCATTACTTTTGAAAGAATGATAATATGACTTGTGAACCATAGATATCAATCATTCTGAGGCTCAAAATGCATATTATTAGATTCCTATATGGCAATGATACATCAGGCTGACTGTTAGGCCGTGGGCCTCTTGTTTTGACATTAATACAAGAAACACTCAAATTCATTCCATATTTCAAGTTCTCTTGGTGATAAACATCTTTAAATATGATTCTATTGTACCCAAAATTATCTGTTTGGAAACGTTTGGCATCTTAAATTCGCGAACTATTATAAGCATGTTTTCATTTCCTCCACCAGGTTTAGTGTCCTGATATAATGGCAAGTTCATGTTACGAATCGACGCGCAGAAACGACAGAAACAACTAACAGAGTTAGCCGTGTTTTCTGGTCCCTGTACAGATGGACTACGGTGACGTACTCCGTCACTATGTACCACCGCCAACATTTCCCCGTTGTCAATCAAACTGAGAAACTAAATTTCCTCGACTGAATAAGACCAGCGAGACTTGATATTGCC
>CAJDSM010011277.1:0-22328 GCA_903981925.1 Ostrea lurida | reverse complement strand
AAGGGTAGGGGGTCTGCAATGTCAGCGGGCACGTCCCTACCCATAAATTACGAATGGCCCGCCCGGGACCTACCCATTTTTCCAATCAATTTCCCGAGAACCAGACAATTTATTTATGTGGGCCTTAACTTTCTCATTTTATATACAAAACTAATATATTTTTCTTGTTTGAAAAAAAGGCAAATTACCCAGTTTGGTTTAGAATTACTTTTCTATTTAATAACAACAAATATAAAGTTGAAAAGATGTTTGCATATCAGAACTTTGAAAATACAAAAGTTTGAAAAATACCTGGCATGTATGGGAAATACTTTTTGACAACCTATTCAAAAAATCATAATAATCATTATTATATAATCTAACTGTTATTTGATATTTTTGGATTTAGTAATTATTAAATTAAATCCCTGGGTATGGGGGGGGTAAACCAAAAATACTATAAGTACTTACCAAACAAAATGTATGCAGTGAATATGAAAGGGTGGTGAGAGGTGAGAAGAAAAAAAAATTCTTTGTCCATGCATAATAAGACATCTTGAGAAAAAACAATAAAAATAATAAAAAAAAAAAAAAAAAAAATATGTATGTAATACTGGAAAGAATATTTTTACATAAAATTTTTACATATTCAATAATATTTGATGCCACAAAATTTTGATAAATAAACTACAGAATATACATTTATATTAACACTAATAAATCAAATATCCAATTGAAATTTGTATATGACATGAATCAGCTAACCCATATCAATGTAGAATGACCTCCACATCTCTCATTTAATAAGTGCGGCTAAAATTCTCAAGTTTAACGTTGTATAGGAGTGAAATACAAATATTAGAATTTATTTAATGTGCATTACCATGACATGTGCTAATCATCGAATTCTCAAGATTCCCCAAGAAACCATATACATGATGATTTTCTACTGTCACTAATAACCCTAAATGAGATAGAAAAACCAGTTAGTAACTATGAAATTTGATCACATCAACCATATACGAGTCAATATTCGTTTAATCTCGAACTCGATGGGACTTCAGAGAATTATTCGAGATATCACGAGGATTCGAGATATGAGAGTAAAAAATACTTGAAGAAATTTAGTGGTTTTGGGACTGTCAAAATCACTTCGACATATCCATGGGTATTCAAGATATCAGTTGGTTTGAGATAACCAGAGTTGAACTTTAGTTAATTTAATGGAACGTCCCCTCCCACCCATTTTTTTTTTAATTAAAATAGGGAAACGAAATAAGAGACAGGTCATTGCTTTTGGAAGTGCCAATTTCATGCCCCAGAAAAACCTGAAGTTGCCCTAGAAACCCCTCGTCCACATGAAGGCGGAAGGTACATTTGGACGCTGACGTGAAGGATGGCCACACTCTCCGTAGTCCCAGTGTATAATGCTGCATCCCTAAAACCGGGAAATTGAAACAATGAAAGTGATGGAACGGAGGAATAGACTACATTCTGTTCAAACAAATAGACATAGCACAATTGTGAGTAATGCTGTTTTCAGGGATACCTTTTGTGGTAAAGATAATTTAAACAACAAGACTTTTTTATAAAAATCTGTGTAATTTATAGCATTTAAGATTTGATTAGAAACAGGCCAGAGATTGAGTGTAGATTGCTTTGCAATTACAAGAAGCTGATTGTTTTATATTTTGTAGAAGATTTCTCAGAAGGTTTGTGACCAGACTCAGCTGAACGACGGAACACATTACACAGTCACACACCACATTCAAATTCACTTCATGACACACTACAATTTATACTATGCAACTAACGGTATATCTCAGTCAACATGCACTCTAATTTAATTCTTAGTAAGACATATAAATTTTATTAATCAACTGGAGTATATGAGTATGTGAGATCGCCATTGGAGAAATGCATGAACTTTCGACACTGATTTCTCAACCATAATTTACAGAATTTGTCATAAAGTTAAGAGTTGTTGGTTTAGGTGTTATGATGTCGATGTTCAATAAAATATCCAAAGTAACCAAGCAAGACATTGGGAAAGATAACTAACGTGTTGAGTGTCCACTTATGATTTCTCAGATTCCGCTACTGGGAATATCTATGTGGAGAAATCGACATATGATGGGAATCATTATTATTGAAGAATAAAACATCGTGCAGGTAATAATATATCTGAATAATGTATCGAATATACAGGTTAGCGCACTGAGAGCTATGATAGATACTCTATATCAAATGTGGGGATAGTTATGAGGCTTTTGCTTGCCAATGAGTTCTGCCTTCGATTTAAGAATGGATAATAAATAACGGTCACGCTAATAATATTAGGAAGTCAATCTATCATTGTGCCACTCCACATTGGAAGGGTCGATACAGAGACTGTATTGGAAAATGCTCATGATATAGACCAGGATTATAAGCTATCAAAAAATAGTGGATCTCGCACATTACTACTTGATGGAGACGGCCAGCACTTGCCCCTTTAATATTCCCACTTCCAGAGTAAACTCTCGTGTCTGCTTAGAAACCAGATGGAAGTTTAAACATTATAAGAGATTGGGTTTTAGTAAATGTGCTGATCCTTATAATTCACAGCATTTTCAATCCAGGACTAAGGAATTATGGAATACTTTAACAAAGAACGATTCTAAGCCATTTAATTTTTCAGTGCTTTACAAATTTACATTTACACACCTGTTCTCTTCGGATTACCCTCGGATTAGTTCTCGAACACTTTGATATCCTACGAGACTTTCCGGTCTATTCTACTTCATAATGCGGTCTGTTTATGTGCTATTAATCGGAACCTCTCATAGTACATATTCGCTAGCTCATGAGACGTGTAGTGTGGAGCTCGAACATCTAATGATACACGGCACGTTTAAAATATTGTATAAATTTAGTTATAATTAATCAATCATTTGAGATCGTCTACAGCTGTGCGGCACCGCGCACAGCATGGCTTCATTTAAAGTCTGTCCCAGGTTCATTGGACCATCTCCTGCTCTCCTGGTTACTTTAGTACATAGGAGTCTCGTTAGAGTCGTCTTTGCGTGTGTCATGAGTAAATCGGAGATCTTGTAATGCACTTACGTCGTCGTCCTCTAAGATCTGTCTCATTAGCAGGATTATAGATCAGACAAGGGATGTTGGCCTCTAGGTCGCAGTGTATTGCATCGGATGATAGGATCCTATTCAACCAGAGCTGGGATCAATGTCTCTTCTATACTGATCAATAGCTAATCCTGTACTCTGGGAATTTATGAAATTGAGTTGCTTTCCACTGATTCAGGAAGCATTGTGAGTGATCTAGACAATCTGGGAAGGTGATCTATAGTTAGTTCTATAGATAGTCACTGAGGTCCATTTTGTGCTATGGTAAATTGTCACTCATAGTGAGACAAATATCGATGGGTGCTTCTCGGAAAGATGTAGCAGTACGCCTCTGACGATATTTGCTTATGATATTTCTCACACGTTTTGATAACTTGTGCTCCGGAGCAGCAGCTTGGAGGCATACTTCAGAATGTTAGGTCGAACGCTCAAGCGTCGTGAGTAGCACTGTGCCTGAATGGTGGTTGGGCATCGGCTAGAATGTGTGGTCTCGAATGACCGAGGGAGGTCACACGGACAGACGTAGACAATTTTGCACTCGTGCTGAGGTAGCACTCTGTTTCCTCAGAAATGTTGGAGATATCCACTCAAGCGACTACAGTTTCGTTCTTAAATGGTAATCTAGATCAATTACAATCAAGTGACTACTCTCTGGCAGAGTCAACTGTGTTCTCTAGGAAAGGCTTAGGCTCGTGGGATTTTGTACATTCCGTCTTCCACAGGTTTGCCACAGGATCTGGCTATGCCACTAAACGTTCTGGTTCAGTTCATCCTCACGAGTTTTCTTGATATTCTCCTTTTTGCGCTAGGGAGATCCATCCACTGCTGGCAAGGGCATTATGTATTGATGGTAGCGCATACTGACATTCGCACCGGGAGAAGTTTGATGTAGTAGCTACTTGTTGACACTTGAATTCATATTTCACCTGATGTGAGCCTCTGGGCCACTGCCGGGCTGATGTTACGCGTGCCGTGGAAGTGCTCTATGATGCGCGAGTTTTTGTCATTACTTACGTGAACTACTATCTTAATTTTGGCTAATTATACGCAGGCGTAAAGGTTATTCATTATTTTGATTTAGTTTAAACTAAAGGTTATCTTGGTTGCAGCCAGTCAATTCTGCTGAATGTTTAAGCGACTTTAATGCTCGTTGGAATTTAATAGCTAATCGGTTAAAGGACGAGGCTATTTGGTAGATTTCTGCGTCTTGGTAACCTTAGTCACCTTATTCACGACAACTTATCCGGTTTGAACTGCTCAGGTAAGTTCGGACGAGAATTACTTCTGCGAACCACTGTCTGTTAGGCAGATCCTATATTGAGTGTCTTGACTCTGCAGAAAGCCTCTGGTCACATTGTAGCGCTGTCTTTAATCCTGCGTTATGCGTACAGGAATACAGACAAGAAGGGTGGCATATCGAGGTTCAGAGTCTGGTGGTCAGATTAAAACTAAGACATCATGATGTAAGGCATTGGATTCCGATTTTGGACATCGTATTAGGAAGAGGGCAGAGGCTCTTGATAGACAGTTACTAAACTATTGAGGGATTCGTTGATACATTTCTCTAGAATGAATACGGTGAGTTGGAACTTTGAAGTGACGACTTTTCAGGGCCCACGAGTTCGAGGTTGTTTACAAAATGACGTTATTATGTTTTGATCAGCACCATTTAACGAAACTAGGGGTAATCCAAGTGCAATGGAGTTGGAGCGAGGAGCTCAAACTTGAGGTGTTCCTATTTGAAAGATGATTGTTAAAGGTTTCAATCACCGCTTCTTTGATGTGAGACTTATATCTAACACAAAAGAACCTTGTTGATTGTAACAAGTCAAAAAAAAATGACTAATAACAACGATTGTTCACATATGATTTACGCAGGGCTTATAAATCGATCCTCAGTTATGACTTGACAAAAACTGGTTTTCTATTATTTGCGAGGTCCAATAATAGGATCTGGCTATCAGTGATATGTTGGGTGTTGTTTTAATCAGTTTATAAGTACGACAGTCACCCTTGTCATGAGTAGTCCGATAAGAGACATGCTCATAGTGAGGCAGATCCATAGAGCTGTCCATATATCGGTCACATTTATGTAGCAAGTAAATATTGACCATTCAGGCCACGCATAGCATATGCGTCTTGTATTTGGATCTCTATCATTACTTGATTTGCTATCTCCACAGGGGTTGTTAACATGATACTGGATATGCATACATGTTGCAGCTTATTGGTCTAGCGGTCTATGAAACAGAATTGTGGATATTTGAATGGTCCGATGGGCAGGAACCACATTGGATCGAATTACATTGAACATAAAAGATTTGGTAATTTGTACTAGTCTTATAGGGGTTCAACAGTCACGTTTAAAAGGCGTCATTTCGTAAATTATTCGTTATAACACATTTGCTTTACAAATATGACTATCATTGAGCAAATGCTGTCTCGATGTGTCCTTCATAGCCACAATTGTTAAGCCGTTATTTCACACCACTGATTTGACTACGGATTGCTCCGTTTCATCTCATCTCTGTCTAAGCTATCGGGCTCTCATCACGCGGGTGTGACCGTCAACAAGGGGATGCCTTACCTCCTCCAACCTTACGACGCACTAACATCACACCTCAGGTGTTGCTCCAGGGGTCGTGTTTTGCACCTAACTCATATTCTGGGACCTTACGAGACTCCGATCACTGCTTCATCTATCTTTCCTTTCACATTGTCCAATCACTATGATGAAGGATGCAGGCTCTTATCGCATTATATCTAGACTGTCTTTGATAACTAGCCCAATGATCTCGGCTTATCGCGCTCTTCTATGTTTATCTCGAGATAACCACTGATATGATAGTTATTTCGTCTTAGCTTCTCATGTCGTAAAGATTGGAAATAGGAAGCAAAGTTACCCGCTAGCTGTTGAGCATAATGCGAGCACTATTAGTAAAGAAATTCATTCATGTTATGCAATAATAGTAGGAACCTCCAATGTAGCATCTTTAGAAATATTTTATTATAGGTTTTAAACCCAAAAAAGTTTATATAAATTAAAATAATCAAATATATATACACATGGTACGTTTCAGGGCATGCTGGGAGCTATCAGGTCTTGGGAGCTCAAGGCCTGAATCATCATACAGACAATGTTATTTGATGCAAAGATTCCTAAAAGTTTGATGTAAAATATACAGTGCATTGATTAGAAATCGGCGAGGACCTGGTTATAACAACTAATGTAGCATTAGAGGTGCTTGTTATCTGCCAATTGGGTCCAGTCTCACGTTAGTAAATATGTAACTAGAGAGTTTCCTGGATTGGAAATGTGTTTCCACACTGGAACATGATCACATATTAATAAGTTTTTACCATTTATTCTAAATTGAAGTTTCAAACATGGTTTTATTTATTAATACAACCTCAAATAAACAGCGCCTTATGAAATAAGATCTTGTTGTTATACGTCTGTTTTTTGAGACATAAGGGTCAATAATTCTATTTGGAGAGATGGACTATTGCCTTAATTGTAATCCGCAGACCCTATAAATAATACTTTCTGTTATCTTAACAGGTCAAGTCTTTATTAAATATACGTTGAATTGAGCGATGACCCTTGGCATGATCACTTCCCAGAATCGGGGTTTGAGAACCACAATTACACTAAGAAAGTTTTCCTAAGGCTACGTGTGGGTGTCTTATAAAAAACTATAATTAAATGTCATTTGGAGAAATCGCACTCTAGTTGTCTTCTTACCGCGTTATAAGTTGGTGGATTATTTCCATATAAGTATCTGCCAACAATAAATACGGACCATTATCATATGGTCGATTCCCTCTTACTCGAGTCTTAAACGTACTTGCTGTTAGTGCATAATGATCTTTATGATTTCGTAATCTATTATTATATTACTTCGTATATCTGATACGCCGCAAGGGACTACATTTTTTACTTGGAGCGATTGTAGTTCAGTATAATAATTCTCATCAGTAGTATTTGTTTGATTTCAAAATTTTGCGTACAAGTGCAATAATGTGAGATTAGAGTGCATTTGACATACAAACCAAGAAAAAATAAACCGACACAGATCTATATCCTTAATTGACCTTTAGGCCTATTAGGCCTTATGGTCGCGCCACTTAGTGCCTCCAGAGACTGACTCTTGGATCCATATAATTTATAAGCTCGGCGCAAAAATCACTGATAGGCGAGTATATTTTATATATATATACGTGTGGAGATATTGCTTCTTATGGGTCTCACACAATGACCTTGGGTTGATAAGGGTCAGGCAAATGTGATGTTCATACATGGCACCTTAGACCCATACACCTCTCGTCAGTAATTATCCCAAACATATTACATGACATACTCGTGGGATAGGTTATCGCAAACATTATCGGAGCGAGTGCACCTTAGTTTCAAAAAACGATACTAAAATTATACCACTATTATTTTTCACCAGTAATACTGGGAGGAAGTCTAGCTCGTATGCGACGACGATTTTGTTCGTTACACCGTTAGCCTTTCATCCCTCGCGTTACTTATCATATTTTAAGCTTGGAACCGTTGGACGTTCAAAGCTAATGCCTATATTGAGTAGATGAGAAGTTAGATAGCAACTCTCTGTTGTACTTGATGTACGGAGGGAAAAATGTTAAAAGTTACTTCAATCATTATGCACGTATAAAACTGATTGTTTTAATCGGCTGATTAACAATTTATATGACGAATAATTATGACACAGTTGATCATTTTTCATACAGTTCTTTATTGGGTTGTGAAATAATCAATTACATTAACTCATTTTCTTGCTCTTGAAATATGCTCTATATATATAAATGATTGAGCGCGGGAGAACAATGTTTTGAAAACTATGTAATATAATTCTATATCACAACGCCCTTAACTTAGACATATAAAGATTCGCGGTAAGATAATCCTTATGCAATGGAATTAATACACTACTAGTTGAAAATCAAAGCACTACAAACATGAAGAGTACATTATGTTCAGAGCGTACTCAAAGAGCCTCTCAATTGAGAATGCTTTGTGTTGTATTTGTTTACATTTGCATTACCCGAATTTCTCTTATGTATAATATGAATTCCTTTCTATTTCTTTGATGGCCACGCCATGTTTTCAGTTCTAATTCCCGAGTTACGTATCTCTGAGCATCTATAACTAGTCGAAGACCACATTATTGTCTGAAGAAACTAGACCTAATTGAGAGCATTTTCTGCATAAAGATTTGTAATTCGCATAGTAACTGCGGTCCACTCTTGTTTCACAAGATGTTATTGTACACGATGACTTAAAAAAAAGATTATGACATCAAACTCGTACTCTATTAGAATGATTTAGAGCGCTACTATAAAAAATTTGAGATGTATTGACTTATCAGAGGATGTACGTACTCAATAAACGATGCTTGTTTTAGAGTGCACTAAAAAGTACCCTTCATGAGAGCGGATTTCCACAGGATTTATACTGCCCTTTGGGGTGTTTCTCATTTGGTTCCACGCTAGGTGTGGTAGGCTTGGGTCTCCTCTTTTCCGTTGTATATTTTCAATGGATACCAAGAAGGCCTGGGCAGCAACGGTGATCTAGGGAACTGACCTACCACAGCTAATTAAAGTTAGCTCCGCTCATGACGCATCGGCACTGACTAGCAATGAGACTATATATGTTGTGAGTTAAAAACCCTTCCAATAGCGCAATGCGTAGAACTTGGAATCCTGGTAAAACATTCATATATAAAAGTCGCGTCAATTCAAAGGTACAACCGGGGTACACTGGTTTAAAGAAATCAATAAACCGCCGGTGCGCTCTTTAAATAGATGTGTAACGGCTTGGCGATGTAAATAAAAACGCTGTGGCTCTTCAACATTAGATTTCTTAATCAAGGGTAACAATTCTATAATTTACGTATTAGAAATATTGGTTTTAAGGTTCTGTATGCAAGTATTATCGTAAAGACTTTATAAAGATTTTTTACAATCAAACCAATAACTTTACAACGAGGAAAAATATATACAACGTTTACAACAAATATATATTTTTTCATGCATTTCAACTTAGGGGTTTATAAGCCCTCACACTCCACTTTAGTGGGAGACAATATGTTTTGTTAGAGCACTGTCTGTGGGTCTCGTCACAGTTGTCAGACGCAACATACACACACCTCTTAACAGTAGAAGAAATAAATTGAAGAAATAGAGTAAAAATTGTAGTAACACATATCCAACGTCTATGTACAGAAGCTAGTTAAAAGGAATTTTCATAAGAAAATTGTCTGAAAACATTTCTCTTTGAGGATTAATCACACAACTTTACAAGAAAACCTATACAAGCAGCTACTTAAGTGCTTGTAGACTACACTATTCTGCTGATTTTTTATAAGTGCCCCACAAACCGCTACCTTTTCAAATCAGTTGCCCTACGCCCTTCTGTATACTACATATTAACATCATAAATAAACACTTTCAAAAATTACTGAACACTCACCCTTGAACTAATGCTCAATGGCTCATTTCAATTCTTTATATTATTCTATATTTTATTAATTTAAAGAGAAATTATGATAATTCAAAAAAAAAAAAAAAACAAAAAAACAAACCACACCAGGCAACCATCCTCGCCTTCCATAAGATATCTCACTGCACTGACTCTCTAAGCTTTTTTCAAAAAGCTGTTTGTCATAGGGTGGGGTCTCAGATAACTGCCTGTTGAATACTGATCACACACATTTTTCGGGTGTACGACGAAGCCAAACTCAGTTCTAAAAGACACGACTAAGTTCAGTTTAAGTCGGGTGGATTGCCATTATGATCCATTCTTTGTATTGAGGACTATGGCAACTCAAAGATGAATTGCGCCTATCATTAAGGCTGCCAAACAATATTCCTGTATAATTAGAACCTTCGGTAGTTCACGGAATAGAAAAATAAACAACGAAAGGGCGAAAAAACCATTAAAAATTTCATATCCAAATTCTGAAACCACTCTAATCTTTACATATCAATGGTAAAGAATACAAATATCGCATCAAAATATATTATTCCTTTAACACCAGAAAAATTTAATACGCGAGTTAGAATGAAAAGTATAAAAAAAAAAATCACAGGAATTAGCCGAATGACTTTTGAAAAATAAGGAATAAGTATAATCTATACATTATTTGAAGCACTTGAGAGCATTTAAATCTTTAATATTTTTACCGGGCATAACTGATTGAGACTTTATTTGTTTATCAATTCTTGTGGACGCACGAGACCGTCGCACGTCCGCGTCATTGCAATGCATACTCTCTTGAATCGCTGATTCTGGCGGCATTTACGCCTGTTTTAATTTTGTGGTGGCATGGTATACCACGACGCGGGTTCATTCGGAGACGATCTCTGGCTTTCCGGCCATCTCTACACATACTCTTCTCCATTCTGTATTTGTTGCATTCTTATTAATACCATATATGTAATTACTTTTAATATCTCACACCTTATTCCTGGCTATTTTACCTTATATACATCCTGGGTGAAATCTGGAGTTAGTCTTGGGTTCTCTTTGTTCCTCTGCAATGCGTACAAAGGATTCTTAAAACAGTATAAACTCCACCCAAAATTTACTCGCACTTGATCTTTTATTTTACACTGGTTCGTGCATCATTCTCGACACATATTCGGGATCGGAATAGCGGTCGGGTGTTTCGTCGCGTTCGGTTGGAGACCCTTGCGGGTACCGGATGCCACTATAGTCAACAGTGTTGACAAATTTATTTCTCTGCTTCTCCATTGCATGTTTCACATTCTTCAGTGGACATTAAATTTGTGTTATGTCTGATTGGTTAGCTGCGTTACTAAAAGTTATTTCGGCAATTGTATATATAAATATAGGCAGGCTAACCTATATTTATTTTCTTTATTGACAACTTCTTTTTGATTAGACGGACCATAGAACTACATATTTTCTTTCTTCTCTATTTCCCATTGCATAATCAGCAATATATAAAAAAAAGTGTTATATGAAGATAATATAAGAGAGATGACTAGAGGAATGGTATTAAATGAAAAAACTCGTTAATCTCCAACCTGGAACTTCTTGCTCTACATGTAGATAGTGGAGTAGAGAGGTGTTAGTTATATGCGAGTTATTTTTTGACATTACTAAGGTTGGACACCCCACATCATCCCGCACACTACTCTGGACAAAATTATTCTTCACGAGGGATCAGACGCGTCACCTTGAAATTCGAGAGTCGAACAAATAACCACAACACGTTATATTAGATGTTACCTTATTCGCCTTAACTTTCATGAGAGCTGTGAGAGAAAATATATCGTCGAGAGATATACTTATCATTCTCAATACACTCTAGAAGTAGAGCGTTATATATCTATTGTCTTCAGAAGAAAGTCATTCTATCATCACTTCTCATTATGAAAATGCATTGAGTAGTACACATTCTTATCATGTACAATCTTATTCTATCATATTTCTTGGCAGAATTAAGTCTGCTTTACAAAGGTCAATTTTCATTGGGATTACATGTTTGCACTTCCTTTATTATTTTTAATTTTCAGTTGCTTGAAAACTGGGTTCCACGATTTGTAACACCTCAAAATCAAGATCAGACCCCAAGGCGAATATCCTAGAATGCACAGAGCACAAAGAGCTAGACGCATTTACTTTAAAGTCCGGTAATGCAAAATATGTAGAGCAAATAAACACAAAGCTCCTCAGAGTAGTCTCTATCTGACCAGATCAAAGATATGTGCTAAATGTACTTAGATTTGCACTCAATATAGGATATTATTTGACCTTATGCAAATATCCTATCAAAATAGTTGTTTATGAGATCGCAGCTAGAGTGAATGAAGGTGTTTAGTGCTAATATCTTTTTTGCATATATGATAAATTTCCATACACAGATCATTATCGATACGTCCTTTATCTATAAATTGTTTCAAGAATAAGATTTGTACCAGAAATTATAATTCACTTTAGCCTCTTCTAAATATATAGCACTTGCATATAATATCCAAATATATGAGGTCCGACATATTTAGTATGTATCTAGTTCATCACTCTTAGCGACAAATAATCAGAAATTTCCAAGCAGAGATATCCGAGATATGATGCGATCAGATAAATGATACAGTCCGATGATATGATTGAAACATACATCACGACATACGTATTATTATTGTTATATCCGTCCTACACTCACACCAGACTAGTACAATAGGTGAGTGATAGTTATTTAACATATTCTAATTTAATACATAGAGAGACGTAATTATAACATGAGTTACTATAACTTAGAGATCTTTTTCTTCTGCCGTCAGTTAGGCGAAGATCTATACAAATATACAAAATAGAACTATTGTAGTAAGATCCCAATCAAACTAAGGTGCAAACATGCACCATAATGACCAACGTAATGATACAGCAGGATGAGGCCATAAACAGAGAATCACAGTGAATGCGAAAATATAATTTGAACTTTAAGGAAGGAGATGAACAACTTCTATAAGGAGAGGCAAGATTAATTCCGCAGATAAAACTAAAGAAAGAGACATAAGGAGCATCATGGTAGATGAACCAAGCAAGAGCCATATAATATGTTGAGTCAATTACCAAGAGAGGTTGGTGATGACATAATGAGCTTGACCTTATTCGAGAGCCCAGGTCATTTGGAGAATTACCGTTTATTATAGACTCCGCTTCATTAATGTCGGATGAATTATGACATATGAGGAGTACCTTAAGATATTATATATTACATTAGTGTGCACCAATCAAGTTATTAGATATGAGTCTAAGACACGTTATAGAGAACCGATAGACATATGACGGAGATATACCACCGATATATATTACATTCCAGTATATGATTATAGGGATAAGAAGAAATCACAACAATAATGAAGATGGACGCCTTAAAAAATTAAATATGTAATGCAGAAAAAAAATCACATAAACATAAAGCTGTTATTTGTTATTATTCACTGATATTATCGGTTCCACAGAAATAATATAGTGCGACATAGGAAAATAAATAATGAGAAAGATATTCAATTGAACGAACAGGTAATCAGAAAGAGATTGACATCATGATTATTCGGATTTTTGTGTCAAGGGACAGATAACTTAAAATACCTGGCATCCAATAATTTCTTCTCAAAATATTTTTTGAACCCGGAGCAAATCTAGTGTAATTGTCAACCGATTCTGGCAAAAAGCTGTATATCGACTTATAGGGCGGTCAATGGGAAACCCTTCTGCAAAAAGTGCTCAAAAAACACAAGACCCAGACTTATAGGCGGTACTAAATAGTCGGATAAATTAAAGAATCATTTGGAAATCTAAATTTTTTCCAAAACTTTGTAGCAGATACGCAACACCAAAATCTTACACACCAAATTCATGGCATATTAAGAGTTTAACTTATTACTAGTAGCTATCCTGCGCCCATTTCAATCAGTCCTGAATTTCTTCTATGAAAGACATCTTGCATCAAAAACAATGCATGGATTTTACTAATGTGTGTTGTCAAAATGAAGAAAACTTTTTTTAGAAAATCTAGCTCATGTAGTCCACAAAGAAATGACAAGGTATTTTAAAAGACTACTTGTTCTCCATCACAATCTATTACGACAGAGAGATAAGCAAGATACTACT
Organism: Ostrea lurida; assembly: GCA_903981925.1. Classification (NCBI taxonomy): domain Eukaryota; kingdom Metazoa; phylum Mollusca; class Bivalvia; order Ostreida; family Ostreidae; genus Ostrea; species Ostrea lurida. The sequence goes on along the minus strand of CAJDSM010011277.1, from coordinate 8,554 downwards.
CATACAGAACATGAAGCTCCATAAACAGGAAATTGGCTATTCAAAGACAGTTCGAATAAAATAAAGAGCTTCATCTATTCAATAGTGATATGTGGACCAAATGTAGAAAAAAAGATAGATGAACAGTGATCAGCCTGTAGTCCCCAAAATAGAGTTAGGCAAACACGGACCCCTGGACACATCCTGAGGTTGGATGAGGTGCCTAGGAGGAGTAAGCATCCCCTGTTGACACGGCACACCCCGCTGTGAGCCCATAGTCTTGATCAGCATAACGGAGCAATCCCGTAGTCAAATCAGTGGTGTATAACGGCTTAACAATGGCTATGAACACATCAGACAGATTTGACTCAATGATAGTATCATTAGTAAAACTAAATTGTTATAAACGATATAATTACGAAATGCTGCCTTTAAACGTGACTGTTGAACCCTGCTGCAACTATCTAACAATTGTCTGTATAGTAGCCTGCCTCGTTGATTAACTGATCATTACGCAGAACAAGCTCTTGCGTATCGAATATAAGTGAGAGACATATCACACCATATGCAGGTGCTGATGGAAATATTGCGACATAATGAATGAGACAGCCATGGACTCCTCACTGATAGTCAGCATGGATCAGGAGCGTCGCTTAACTGAAACCCAACTCATCCTGTCAGTCCAATGACCTCGCAAAGAGCTAAACATAGGGGAACAAGTGAACTGTGTACTTTTGGACTTCTCACAAGGCCTTTGATAAAGTCCCACAACAACTGATGAAACTACATCACTAAGGCATCAGGGGCCGCACCCATGATTGGATCTGAGTTTCCTTATTGGGCGCAACAACGTTTTGTACTCGATGGTCAATCGTCATCAGCCACTACCGTTTCATCAGGAGTCCTCGAGAAACTGTCCTAGGCCTCTGCTCTTCTCAATTTCATCAATGACCTGCCATCATCAGTGCTTCTACCCACCAAGCCTTTTGCTGATGATTGTCTGATGTACAAGAGGATAAGACACCACAGGACCAAGAGGCTTTGCAGAGCGACATCAATAATAAACTTACAGCAGTGGGAGGACCGATGCTTATGCAGTTCACCGGATAAGTGCGAAGTCTAAGGGTTACAAACCAGATAAATCTCAATGCTCGACGAATAAATCCACGGCCAAGTCCTAAACACATTGACTCTGCAAAGTACCTTGGTTTTGACTATCAATAAGAACCTTCGCTGGGATACGCACATAGATAGATCACTAAGAAGGCAAACTCCACTCTGGCCTTCCTCGGCAGAAACATCAGCCGATGCCCACCACCATCAAGGCACAGTGCTACTCCACGCTGTGCGCACCTACCATCAAATATGCCTCCAGCGTGTGGAGCCCAGCCAAAAAGGAGAATGATCAAGAAACTCGAGGCTGAACAGCGTAGGGCACAGATTTGCCATTGGAGCCCGAAGACAAAATCACGGCCAAGTCCTAAAACACAGTTGACTCTGCAAAGTACCTTGGTTTGACTATTAATAGAACCTTCGCTGGATACACATAGATAAGATCACCAAGAAGGCAAGCTCCACTCTGGCCTTCCTCGGCAGAAACATCACCGATGCCCACCACCATCAAGGCACAGTGCTACTCCACGCTGGTGCGACCTACCATCGGTATGCTCCAGCGTTGTGGAGCCCAGTCAAAAAGGAGAATATCAAGAAACTCGAGGCTGTAACAGCGTAGGGCAGCCAGATTTGCCATTGGAGATTACAATGCACAAGCAGTGTAACACTCTATGCAAGCAATCCAGTGGCAGTCACTCCAGCTCCGTCAGGAAAGGCCCAATTCATTATGCTATAACAAGGATATTTTATTCAGATAGTGGACATCCCGGCGGTGAGCTACCTACAACCAGCATCACTGCGGACCAGAGGCCACTCCCTGCGATTTCTTGTTCCACAACTCCAGGACGACAGTGTACAAGATCTCCTTCTTTCCCCCAAGCCACCCGGCTCTGGAACAAGTTACAGGGGCAGTGGAGCAAGACCCTGGACAGCTTTAAGAGCCAGCTGTCGCGGTGCCGCACAGCTGTAGAGCGACTCTGTTATTATTTTTTAATTTTTTATCTATTTTAACGTGCACTGTACATAGATGTTCACCACCACTATATTCGCATGAGACTGCGATAAGTACTTGAAGAATGGTATTTATGCAATGCTAATAAACCTTTTTGACACACTCAAAAGAATGATAAGAAGAGAGGTGATCTTATCAATAGGAACAACCGACTCGTATAACTGAATGCCGGAGAAAGAATTGGTATGATGGTGTAAAGTAATTTTGTAATCATTAGAGGAAAGTGCTAGAGATATTGCTTTGTAGAAGATATATACCTTAGTTTCTCTGGATTAGAATGCTGTATAGAGGATCACCCCATTCAAAAAAATTAATTAGTTTGAGTTAAACTATCCACTCTGATTCTACAACACGAATAACACTCGGAGAACTTTTAATTATTAAAGCAATGCTTGTGGAGTTTCTCACTCAGTAGACAATAATCTATTTGTAGTGGGCAATTCTTAGGATGTCTTCATACAGTTACTGTTCCGAAATTTCCAATGGGAATCTTATCACGAATGTGGACCTCCTTATTAGCTGAGCCGCGGAATTTTCTTTTATTTATTTATGTATGAAGTCAAGAAATTTAAATATGTGCTTTCCTAACCAGTAGAAGAAATCTCTAATAGCGGGTGGCATCTTCTAACGGTGTCGATTCATATTCGAATAATTTAGAACTAGTAAATGTTTTTTACTTTTATCAATAATATATATCTGATCCCATTAACATAAATAGTCGATATCTATATTATATCCAACGCAACTCAGAAATCGAGAGGAATCACCCATGTTCATTCTGCTCATGTAGTCTTCATGTCTGCTTCGATACTTTGGATATTTATTATGAACATCGAGACGGACATTATAGCATGCCTATACCAACATATACGTTCAAAGAACTTTTATTGTACTTATAATCTTTGGGAATAATATATTCAGCCTTTTTCCTCCTATCGTCAACTTCAACCCCATATTGTTTATATGCTAGCAATATTATCCAATCTACAAATTACTTCCTGGAAGTGCAATTGATGGGTGTTCGTATGTCATCAATTAAATCAACTTATGTATGATCGACAAGAGGCGTTTGTTCTGTGGCTATGAATTTACATAATTAATTGACTTTATATTTGGGTGGGGGTTTGATTTACTTCACTCTCAGGCGGGGTTGTGACTGCTGATCAAATATGCGTAGTGGGTATGGCTTATACTGCCTGCCATAAGTCTACCATTCGTGTTGTTTTGTACCTAGCTGTTGTGCGACTCTCAGTGATTATGCCCATCCTTAACGTTTGTTATTTTTGTATTTTATCTTTTGGAGCTTTGGGACCAAAAGATTTGATGGATGTACTTACTTGTATCTTTATTCATTTCTTGCTCTTCTTTTGAGATCGTTTTCATTACGTTGCGGCCTGTCGTATTGATGGTCAGAAGTTCTACTGATTTTTTGTTGTGCTTGTATGATGAATATTTCTGTAGTTATTTGGAGGTTTCAGGACTAAGAGTATCTTATATTATTTGTGATGATGGGTAATAATACCCGCGTCTTGGTCGGCCAGCACTTTGGTAATCAGAATCAAAGTCTCAATTTGTAAGATTTCCTGTCTTATTCCGATAAAAACCTCCTCAGCGGTCAAGCCTACCCACTAAATCACCCTAGGAAATGGCGTTCCTGTATTTTTATCTTCAAAGTCAGGGCAGTCCGTACAATTATAGTATTTGGATACGGCGGTTTAACCATCTTGATGCTCCAACTGACCCTAAAATTTAGGCTAGGTTGCCTGGGACTATATGGCATTTCATACAACACCGTGTGCTGGTCTGGGCACTTTGTATTAACTCACTTACAGTAGACATCTGGTCTCCCTTATCATATTCGTACTCTCACCTACGCGCGCTTTTTCGTTTAATACCACCCATTGGTGTTCGGTTTACTCTTTCATTCTTTATTTTATTATCGTAAATTTATATCAGTGAATGATCAATTGTACATGTAAGAAAAATCAAAAAGTTACCACAAATCATCTCCTACATGTATAGTATCGGCTGCGAAAAATAATGAACGAGATCAATGAAAGTGAATATATCAAAGGCTATCGAGAGGTCGAAACATTCATTAAAATAATTTATCACTCAGCCAATACCTTAATTTCAAAATCAGCAATAATGGATAGTAGCAAATTGAAGTATCTTTGTACAATAGGAGAAACACAATATTAATAGTGCACGCGGATCTTTTAAATTGTATGAGTGTTATAGAAAAGTATAAAAATTCTCGCCTGACTTGTAATAAGACTCAATTACCATTTGTGTGTATCTTGGTATCCGTAAGGGCAGTACTAGGATCTTGTCGTAAACAAGAGAGGTTCACTTCTTTCGAAATTCGAGACACTTTGAATAACATCATCTTTATCATCTTGCATGACCGTCCATTCTATCGTACTTGGCGCTATACAGGGAGCAGACATAGACCATTAATCGCCTACGGGGCACTCAAGAACAATGGACGTGGTAAACACAAAATCTAAATTACATAGAACACTTGCTGATCTGCTCCTTAAACGAATGTTATCACTAAACACATAGTAGTTTATTACCGTATTAACCATTTATTTAGAAGTTTCGGATTTGTTAGTCAATATAAAAGCTTAATTATTAATCGGATTATCTGTATAAAGAAATAATTCTGATTAATTTTATTGAAAAGATCAACATTGCATAAACCAGAGAAGATAATTTCAACAGAAGCAGCACAGGAATGTTACCAGCATACGAAATAACCTTTACTAGTCAGAGAGACCAGTGTACGAGCTCAGGAAGATCTGCACTGGGGAAGTTAGTAATTTTGTACATGGTGGAATTTGATATTAATTGATAGTTTCCGCGTCCATCAACGGCGACAGTTAACAATTTTCGGAGTGGTAGCTTAGGTAGTTCTAAGAAGAGATGTAGTTACTACGGAGTTCAGTTGGAAATAGAACTACTTTCTCTGCTTCAAGCTTTGTATTCTTAATGACTCCACCACTACGAGAGAAGCCCTTTCACAAAAATTCTATTTATAAACAAAGCTCGCTTAAAATCGTGCCCAAAAGTCCCCCTGAATAAAATTGTTCTCCTAACCAATTAATCCTACAATATGTGTGTTAAATATTTCAACATAAAACTGATGCGTGTCTCTGTTGTGGACATCTTTGTTGGGATGTTCCGTTTGGTTGGATGTTATGGCGAGTCGTTCGGAATGTGTGAAAAAAAGACCGTCGCCGTTGTGCAAATCCGGTGGTGTACTAATATTTATTCAAATAATTCATAGTTTGGCAAAGCCTCCTATGATAATCGGCAATTTCAAATGCTGTGGCCATGAGCCTCACTAACCATACAGCGAGGATTATATGAGATAATTTACATACAGATATATGGCAATCTACTGCCGCTAAACTGGACTCTTTAGACAGGTTTTCTTTTTGAAACTTGGTTTGGGCTTCCGTTAACACCCAAAAATGTTGTATGAGGTCACGTGGTCAATATTCAGCAGTTTCATAGATCCTCCACCCATATGACTAACACAGCTTTTTGAAAAAAGCTTAGAGAGTCGTGCAGTGAGATTATCTATATTTGAGAGGGATGGTGTTTCAGTGGGGATTTTTATTTTTGGTGTTATTTTTTTTATTTATATCATCATAATAATTCTTCTTTCTAAATTAATAATAATAAAATAATATGAGAATTGAAAAAGTGCATAGCAATTGAGCAGTTACAAGTATAATTAATTATTGAAAAGTGCTTTTAATTTATTGTTTAAATGTCATATACAGAGGGGTAGGACTGAGAATTTATGAAGACGGGGTACGGTGGGGGGCAACTTAAAAAACACAGAAGTGTAGTCTTAACGAGCACTTAACTAGCTGCTGATGTTCGTATCTCTGAATATATGTGTGATTAAATCCTAAGAAATGTTTTACAGACAATTATTTTGATGATATTCCATATATACCTAGCTTCATTCAATCGGTGGTGATTTTGAAACACACATATATTACTCCATTTCTTCTCAATTTTTTCCACTAACTGTTAAAGATGGTGTGTGTTATGTTGCGCTGCAAACTTTGGTGACGCGACCCACAGACAGGATCCAAAACAATATGTTCCGCTCCCGCTACTTCTACTCACTAGTGTGAAAGGTGGGAGGGGCATTATAAATACATAGTTTTGAAAGCATTGAAAAAAAAATTATTTGAGTGTAAAGGGTATATATATTTTCGCTCTGATGTAATATGTATTGGTTTAATTTGATTGTAAAACATCTATTAATAAAGTCTTTAACGAAATACTGCATCTACAGACCCTTAAATAAATCTAGATGCTAAAAAATGTACCACGATTATAGAACCTATGTGTGTAAGTCTCACATAGCTGACGCCAGCCGTACACATCTAATATAGAGCGCACCCGCGTTATTGACTTTTTCTGTAAACCTGTACCCGGCTTGTTACCGTTTGTATGAACTGCGACTTTTATTATGAAATGAATTTTTTACCCAGGATCTCCATCTTACGCATAGCGCTTGGAAGGTTTAACTCACAACAAATAGGTCAGTGCTAGTCAGTGCCCGCTGGCACTAAACTAATTAGCTGTGTTTTAGTTCGAGTTCCTAGATCCCGTTGCTGCATGCGCTCTTGTATCATTTGAATAATCATTAACAATTGAAAAGAGCTAGTAATACACTACCTTGAAACCAGGGGTCGTAACATAAAGGGTACTTTAAGACTAGATCATACTTAAGTAAAGACATTAAGATACTGTTCTCTGACTTATAGTCGGTAACTAAAGGACGTCTTAGAATTACAAATCTTACGGCAGAACTAGGCGGTCAACATAGGTGACTTAAGTAAGTTTTGAGACATCATATCGAACACATCATACAGGAAAATCTGAAATAATTTATGGACTGTACGCCTTAGTTTTTTCATGTGCTATACTATTAAACACTCTTACTGACTCGAATATGCTTTTAAGTTGAAAAAAAAAGAAGTCCCGTTTACTTGTATTTAGCGATATGTAGAGTTAGAACATTTTCAATAGAATGTTGATTGAATTTAAATGTAAAATGTAAATAGATTTTACGGGCTCACGGCGGGTGTGACCGGTCAGCAGAGGATGCTTACTCCTCCATGGCACCTGATCCTACCTTCGCTTTGTCGGAGGTCCGTGTTGCCCTACACTCGATTTTGTATATGTTTTTTGGATTATGATCACGATGCTACCTTCACCTATTTGTATTATTGGTTTCCGAGCCATGACCTTCCGTTAACAAGAAGCAAATCCCAGTATATAGACGTGACGGACTTTAAAAGTCCCTGGGCACAATAGCAAGGCCTCGTAAGATGATTAGTCTGTGTGTATTAACCAATGCTATTTTATGCACTTTGATACTGTCAATACATAAGAATGACTTAGCTAAGACCTCGCTTAGTTCGTTTTATGTTACGACATAAGACATACCTAAGTAGTACTTAGGCGGGTCCTAAACTGCGCCTAAGTCATACTTAGGACCCTACTTAAGTAAAAAACTTAGCATGCTTTATGTTACGACCCCCTGGCTTGAACACTTGTGGTCTCACGATATCATGCCAAGGTCATCTGCTCAATTTCAACGTTTTTAATGTGACCTAGACAAGATTTTAGATATTCTATTTATAGAACAATGTTTCCTGTCAGTATAAAAATTATGTAACCCTGTTTATTTGAGTTGTATTAAAAAACATGTCTTGAAACTTCAATTTAGAATAAATAGACTGAAATTGTGGCAATTAACACTCATCAGGCTCTATATTACATATGGACTGGAGATACAGTATACATGTATAACAGCCGATTTATCAAGTTTTAAAATTTTTATATCTGTGATTTCAGTGCAGCAGTCAGAAACCAGCATCCAACACTGTGTTTTATTTTTTTCAACTTTGGTTAGACCTATATATGTAAGGTGTTTATTTTTTCACTGATACATTTTTCTCATGTCGCTATAGCCACACTGAGTCCTCTGACCAATAATAAGGTCATCCTGATAAAAGTATGTAAATCATATATATTTCACATTGTTCCTATGCATATTCATTAGTATGACGTGTACATGTGACATGACTATCAATCAATGTTAACAACTTGAAGACAAAAGTCATAGGAATTGCATCATTTCATGACATATTGATTTGTAGAGCATTTTGCAGATATTCATACATATAACTATAACAAAATAAGCAGTATTTTAAATATGAACCAGTTTTTGCAAGTCATACTGAGGGTTATAAGCCCTCTTTAAACAATTCTAGTATTTTTTGAGTAAATTCCTTTTGTAAAATATAGAGCTTATTTCATAACATGATGTTCTTCATCCTTGTTTACCTGCAATTTCTACATAACAAATAACACCACTTCTGCTTGAAGATCAACAATTTATTATCACAGATA
>CAJDSM010011235.1:0-11841 GCA_903981925.1 Ostrea lurida | reverse complement strand
TATGGGAGTATAAAACAATCAGAAGATGGAGCAATTTGCATAATCAGCAAAGCTGGATATTTATTTCTCAAATAAACATGCTTGTCCTCCATATACGAATTTATCTTGAATTTTATTTGATGCTCAATGTTTAAATATATAACATAGTAAAGAAATAAAATGGTAGCATGTCTTTCAACTTTATATAAATAATGTTCATAAAAACAAGAAACAATGAATATTTCACCAAATGATATGTTTCAGAAGGTAAATTTAACATTATATAAAATAGAGATGCACAACATTCAAAACACCAGTTGGTAATGTGGGAAATAAATATCTAGGTTACAGTATCTGATTCATAGGAAAATGCTGTAGTAAAATTATCAACAACCATATATTATAAAAGACCATTTTCAAGTCTCAAAGAAAAGTCTTCCCAATCAGAAGACATGTACATGCACCATGAATTTTGATACACACTGTACGTCTAATTTCCACACTTCATGAATTTCAAAATGAGATAATCCACACAGACACAACTATATTTCATATTTTCACCACATAGTGGTGAAGAGGACTACTTTTTTGTATCCCTACAAAAGGATTTTACATTAAAAAGATGATGTTGTGGTTTGACATCAATACTGACATAAAATTAAAACAGTGACAGTACAGTACTAACACAGAAATATACAGTTTGGTGGATTCACAATCTTTACTGCATTGTTTGTTATTTTAAGCAAAATAGCTGAGTATTGCACTCCAATTTACATCCAACTCAAAGTTTTTTCAGATACACAGTAAATATTCCAATCAAAATGCAGATATCGTCCTATTCAAGTCAACATACAAAAAATTAGTAGCATTAAAATGTCTATCATGAAATGGTTTTACAACCTCCAAATTCTAAAATATTTCCTTAGCATTTGAAACGTTATTACATAATAAAAAAAATTAGTTCAGAGTGCATTATATACACATATTCAACTGGAATTCATTTGCTCAGACCACCAGGAAATGCACATCCCAGTTTAAATTGAACAGTAATTACTTGTAGAAAAACTGACAAATTTTCCTTAATTTGTATAAAGTAAATAATGTGCAAAAATTAGAAACTGCATGCATAGATTTCATTATGGTCAATGTGCTATATAAAATCTCCTCCTTACACTTTGTCTCACACAAATACACATGTATACAAAATGAGCACCATTTTTGTTTAATTTTTGTTTGTTTTAACCATCCCAAGGTTTGAATTTCTGCAACAATCTTTCTTCATAATCATGTTTGTGTACACTTTGTGGCAGCTTTCAATATGAAAAAACATAAGGAACATGATTTTAATCATGCTAATGCAGAATCTTCTCGGGCAAAAATCTGAACACTTCCGGGTTTCATCCATGAGAGGCCTGGTTTGACCCCACCGAGTTCACTTTGACTGACCTATAAAATTACATCAAAGATAGATAAATTAATATTGTGTTTAACAGTTTAAAAGTATCTTTCTGCTATCTTTTATTACTGATTGTTTCCCCAATCAAACAAGTTTGTCAAAAACTAGTTTTGTTGCAAATAAGGTACATACATTGTAGATCTATACATGTATTTCAGGTAAAAAGTGTAGCTGTTTAAAAAAAAACCCCAAAATAACAAAGGAAATACTCGAAATTGATAATAACGATTAAAAAATTCCAAAGAATATACTAGAAGCTAATTTATATTGTCACAGAAATAATGATATTAATATCCTTTGTTTATATGTCTGGCTAGGCCAAAACAAAACTAAATATAAAATAGATATAGATGTTAGATATTTTGAACATATAATACATGTACATTTAAATACCTAACTTAAATCTAGATATGATCAATGCAATGAAAAAAAAAAAATGATTGTAATCAGCTTGACAGGTGAAAATGTCAACAAACTTAACAATCTGGAAACTGGAAATTCAAAATAATAATTTCTTGTAGAGTTCCTTGTCACAATTCCTTATTCATCAACCTTAATTACTCAGCATAGCATGCAACCTGAACCTCTCTGTAACCTCATGCAAGACAAGTATTAAACAAGATTCCTCGATATAGTTATTTTTGGAGTGGATTTATCAGATAAATTCAAAATGCACAAAATTTCACAGCAAATCCTTAAAAGGTAATACTGTACAAAGTATAGAAATGCATTAATATGTATATAATAGCAGCATACTTGAGTGTTTCTACCTACATGTAACACAAGAGCTACACGTGTATTGTTAATGGGACATGAGTATAATACAAATTGTCTACAAGGTGCATACATTCAGTTACTGTTGTTTTATACTTCTATAAACATGATAAAGTAAATACAGTTACAGATTAGACTAGATTCTATTTAATACACAATTTCTGAGTTGCCAAATAGTCCCCCCCCCCCTTTCATGAACTCTTCGGTGTGGTGAGATGCAAAAACGCATGTGTTAGTAAATTTATGCAATAGGATCAATGTTTATCATGACAATAGGAATTCACCATCTTGAACTGTGGGGAAAACAAATATTGGAAGTAGACAAGAATTTGGAGATAAAATATCTCAGACAAAACAAACTTTACTATTTTAATTTCCTTGTTAAAAATATTCATATCAAAGAGGAATTAAATACTGGTGACTATATATTGAGAACTCGATGTTCAAGGGCTTTGACAAAACATTCAGAGATTAAGATTTTGAGAGATTGAGGGTTGAATCAATCCAGAAACTATAGGCCCAACTATTATGGTTCAACTGGATTGCATATACAACATTCTGGAATTTTTTCATATCTTTCAGGTAAATGACTTGGTTTTAACAGTACATATTTTTAAAAAAATCTATGTATTTATTTGACAATGTAAACATTCGTGTAGACTTCTACGAGACAAATTTCGCATTCCTTCACAATAACTGTTTCAGAGTAACTTCACACAAAACACAAACATCACATATTTAATGGTCTTTATATTCAAAGCACAAACGTCACATGTTTAACAATCTCTATATGCAAAGCACAAACATCATAGTTTTATTCACTATTTTTTAAAGTACCTTGTAATTTTGGATAAATCTCGCAAAATTAAAGATTTGTGTGCATTTCTTTGCTTGTCTCTAAATTATTTTCTCAGAATTACTGTCTCACTGTCATGTCAAAACAATTTTGTAGAAATGTAAACTTTATTTATAGCACCCTACAACCCCAACCCACCCCCACTGCAGTCACCATTACCAAGAAAGCAAGGTCAAAGCAAGAAGAATTATACACTTGACTGAAGGTGTATATACCCTCTCACCACTTTGATAGATTGAGAGTGGAAAACAATGAAATTTGTACTTACAGAGATTAGAAGTTTAAGAGAGTAAGATAGTTTTATACAGGGGAAAAAAAAGGGACCATGAATTATCCATCACTTTTAAAGATCAAGAACTTCTTGAGATCATAATTTGAGTCATGGACAGTCACCTGTATCAATTGCATATCTATTCAATGACTTAACCTAAACAATTTCCTCTTGTTATGGTCAGTTTATTAAAGTTATAATAATTTTTTTTTCATAACTTGTATCATCATTTCCATAACCCATATATATATACATATTACACTCTATACCCACCCCTATGTTGAAGGTAACAGTAAACAATCCTATAGTACAGTGGGACTGGTAACTCACAATTTGTGTATTCTAATTACAAGAACTAAAGTATTTGAAGTAAAAGAAAAGGGTGTTAACAAACCACACACCAAGCCAAGATTACCTGTGCAATTTACCTGCATACTCATCATCTGCTTTCGCACTTCTTCATGAGCGCTATCGTCAAGAGGGGTGAACCTTCAAGATTGTGTACAAATGTATGCATATTAGTCAGAAATGTGTCATGAAAGCCCCAGTACTTACCCATCACGCTCATGTCTGACAAAAGTTAACATCCTCACCTTTCAAAATCCAGAATTTTACAACATAAATGTATATCAAATGATTTTGGCATTCAGTTGAGATACCAAAGAGACACCCATTGTTAATTCTGCCATGGCACATTGTGAGATTTTCCCAATGATTGCTCTATGCTGGAACTGTTTAAAAGTCTAAATATTTAACTACAAAAAAATTCCTCCTCCATTTTTTAGGAGATACCCCCCCCCCCCCCAAAAAAAACCCCAAATCCTCAAACAATCAAAACTTTGCCCTCCCTCATCCATTTTTGACAAAATTGGCCTGAGAACAAATACATTGCTTACTGGGGTTTTACTGCTTTACAAGTACCTGAGTATGTGTGGATCATCAGATTTGACTGGCTCTTGAATTTTTTCTTTACTTGTATGCACTGTCTTCAGAACTTCTTTTCGAAAAGCTTCTGGCTCATTATCATACCTTTGGGAAGTATAATTACAGGTACATGTTATTTGCAATACTTCCAATAATGTATCATATAGATATGTACATGTAACTGGAGAGAGGATTTGTGAGATCATATGAACTCCAGAAAACGAAAAGGATTTAGGAGTGATAATTGTCATTTTAGCTCTTGAATTCAAATATGGAAATATGAAAATGAAGGTAATATTTTTCTGAAACTGATTTTTAAATTGGAATAAGACATCACAAAGTTGTAGATTTAACATTTTCTTAAAAATTTACATTCGATGTGCATCAAAGAGGGAGTATATGCACTAAAACAGAATGGAGTATAGTATGTCAAACATCCAATGTTTACATTGAAAATCCTGATGTGAGGTTTTCACTAATAAAAATCATTCACAAAATATGCAACAAAGAACCACAGTTTTTGAAAGAAAATAAGTATAAAGTTGACAAACAATTTAGTCTGATTTAATATAAGAAGGTCAATGTTAAATTCCTACCAAGATGTTACCAATTGACTTTTATGTGAGTATATTTAAGACATCAATACGTCTATTTTATATTTTGGATCAATTATTTGAAACTTCTGTTGTGCCATACAGTTTTACACCTCAAGAATACTTTTACATTTTATACATACAATGTAGCTGCTTCTTTGTTCCATGGAAGTTTGGTATCAATTTTGTAGAAAATCCTCCGAGCATACAACAACACCTGCCAAATATGGTTTGTGCTTTTTCTAAAAGTAGACAAGAAATTATGAGTTAATATTTGCTCATGGCATTAAATAGGGTTTATGTGTAGCTTTAGAATAGAAGTTACCTCCACTTGGGGAATGCTCTCTTTACATCTAATTCTCCTGTTGTTGAATCTACTAAAGGATGAAAGACCGGGAAGGTAAAGACTAGACTCTGCAATATCAAAGACATTTTACAATTAGTTTTTTTTTTAATACATATACAAGAATTTCAGAAATATGATGTGCCCTATATAACCTCTTTAAACATACATGTATATTTGAAAGTCATATACATGAAAGTCTATGTACAGTTAATTGGCAGGTAAATAATTATTACATAATACACATCTAACCCCCCCCTCCTCCCCCCAAAAAAACCTCCCAAAACCTTGAGGTACCCATTTATGTTGGTTGTTGACAAACCTAATAATGCCACACTTACTGGACAATCTCCATCAGGGAAATTCTCAGGAATGGTTAGAATGAATCTAAAAACTCCCTCTTGGTACATTCCCTGTCTGATGAACAACACACCATGCCAGACTGAAAGGCCATAGAAAACGAACATTTTACAGATAATTAAAACAATTACATACCACATAGAGATAAATACAAGTAAGTGTGTAAGGGACTAAAATAATGCCACTATAGAGATCATAAACATTTTTTCAGCCCCTCAGTACAGTGAATCTGAAACTGTTGTAACTTACTCAGTGGTGTCAAAGCAGAGGGAATCACATAACAGCCGGGACACTTGTGGGTCATCAATAAGTTGCTGCAAGAAAGAGCCAGGTAAATGTAACATGAGAAAAGAGATGTGCAAGATGATGTATATTGATAGATGATGCATAGTGACAGGAAAATGAATGCCTGTCTGTCACAAGTAAACAGCGATTTTAAACCCTGATGGCAATAATGAAACCTGTGTACTGAATTTTTATATCTGTGCAATGTTTGAAAGTCACATATTGGTATTAACTTACTATTCAGCCATGAGTTTGTACTCTGTAAAAAGCTGTCCATGCCCGTTCGATCCAGCCTTGGGTGAAACGTTTTGCCGCTGCTTGATTTCAGATGCCATGGCGAGCTGTATATCAGGACTGGGTATTGGTGGTAACTGTCGGCGTCCTTCTTTAGGAACTGGAGTGGGAGCAAATGGCTTTTCTTTCACAGTGAAACTATCATCAGACTTGGAGGAAGATGATGCCTGCAAGCCATTTGAAAATATGTAATATTTTGCTTTTATTTTCACACATGCAAGAGAATTTTGTCATATCAAAATATACTCATAAATGTACGCCTATACACTACCTCCTTATAATCTAACACTGTCAAGTATTTGAAAAAAATTAACTGCAGCTACTTGCACCAATTACATGGAAGAATATTACAAAATGCACATGTTTTCTAAAGGACACACAAACTATGTATGCCACTCTGCATCTAGTAAAACGCTTAACATCATACCACTGGTTGTGGCTTGACTGGTCTAACAGCCACAGATTTCTTCACGACAGAGGTCCGAGTCCACACGATGTTCATCATTACTTTGTCACCTACTCCGTGGACCCGCCATGAAAGAGACTTTCCTTCTTGGAGAGCACTGTTCACAGCCTCAATAAGAGTCAGTGGTATGTTATCCATTTAATGCGTTCTTCACAAATACTTATGAATTAACTAGAAAATCCCCAGTTTTTTAATACTAAGATTGCTGACTAATCACACTAGCATTTCACTAAATTTTCCTCTGTCAGTGAAATACAGCAGTAAATTTCCTCTGATCATAACTAAGTATCTTATCTTCTCCATCAATGTTTTTTTAACAAAATCATTTTCCAAGTCTCCATTTAAAACACTGAATTAGTAATTTGATCACTCTCTCCCTGCCTTTGTTAGTACAATGTCATATAACTTTCTCTGAATCACACCTCTGGATATACTAGATATGCAGCACTAAAATGATTGCTTTCAAAGTGAATTTGGTATAAGCAGTAACATAATCAAAATACTCAAGCAAGTCACTGACAAAATCAACCAGCTGTCTAGGCATGTTCCCTTTGTTATTGTGAGAAACAAATAAAAAAACAAAAGTTTAACTCAATGTATTGTTTTTCAATCTTGACGGCTTTTCAAAATTTTTAAAATGCTTACAGTAATTTTATGCTTTTTGCACTTATTGTCTATGTTTTACAATACAAATTAGAAATTAAGTTAATAGCTCAGTAATTATGAGAGATCTACCGGTAAAAGGAAAAACCCAGTTCATATGGTCTATATTCTGAATTTTACTTGCAATATATTTTCAACACAGATGTATAAATTGTGTAGCGTATTTGAGGCATGTAACTACATGACATGTTCATTATCCATGTTTGACTTCATGTCTGCTATCGTTGCTTTTAGTACAACAATGGTAGAGGTCATTCTATTTTTGGATGTACATCAATCCGTAATTCCACGGTAACTGGACTATGAACTATGCTGGTAAAATGATGTAAATGTATGTCAGTTAGCAAATGTTTAGAGAACATCTGCAAACACAAGGTTTCCGGACACTTCCATTAACAGCCTTTTGTACATGAACACCACAATTTTAAACAAACAACATCAAATAATTCAATTACCATGAAGCATTAAACAGTGTTTAATGTTTATTGTATTCTATAATTTTTGCATTTTTTATTCTTATCAATACACTCAATCAATGTCACTAAAAACTTGAGGATTCAGATATTATTTTCATATATTACAGTGTACTAGTAATATACAGTGATTAAAATTGCTGCATGGACATTTACAATCATTAGGTAGAGACCTGATACATGTACTATGTGCAGACTGAATTAATGGACAACCCATGTACTCGAGTTACATGTACAATGTTTAAATCACACACATGGGTTATCAAGCAGTGAACATGTATAGTTCACTGTTGGTTCTTTATATCTCACTAACAGACACCAACAATTTATTTCTTACATCTATCAGATAAAAAGGACCATTGTACCTTGTTCAAATTGCTCGTACTTGTGGATTAAGAATGAAAGATTCTACTTTCCAAAGCAGACTGTGCTCTGATAACTCAAGAACTGACATTGATTGTGCCTATCTCCCAGTTTTCCAAATCCTTTACAAAAACACAGCCATGGATAGTGGGTCTCCAACATTTCTACACTTTTCCTTAGTAAACAATCTTTGTATATATACAGCTTTATACCACTTAATTATAATTCAATAAACTTTACCTAAAATACAAACCTTAATATCCATCACTGAAAGTTCTACTCATATTGTGACATGAAACTTTATTTGAATTCCAACACCAATAACAGTAAATTATAAGATAGGCCTCCTAAAAATCCACATATAATTATACTGTGTCTCAAAGAATGTCAATTTCCAATAAAACAAATTTCATCTGATTCCACCACTGATAAAAGCCCCACACAGATGGTATAGATCTATGGGTAGACCAATGTATAAGAAATGGTTTGTGTCAATATTTACTTCCTGCAATATTGCTCCAAGCGTATATATGTCAAAGAGAAACCATTTATATGCTGACAAGTTTGCATACAAAGTAGAGATGAGAGTACAATCAGCACTGTTAACAGCTGAGTAAAGGTAAATTTGTTCATATTGGTGTATTGTATGAAAATGAACCACTATATGTTTACCATTCCTCTATCAAGTATCAAATTATTTTTTTTAAACAGGCATGTAACAATCTGCACATATTCTACCTTTACAATGACTTTTATTAACTGCAGAACAACAATTTACTAAAGTTAAGATCTAGAACTGAAATGTCTAACAATTGTTCAAATATTATACATTTTAAACTTCCCAACACCCTAATCTGAAATGTTCACATATTACAGTATACACTAGAAACTCTAGAAAAACTATATCATGAATTCACCTGATAGAGCTAATAAAAAAAAAATCAATGTCAAATAGACTTCCATCAATATCCAGGACAATGTGGACCCTTGTAAATATTTAATATGAATGCAGATAAACCATATCTAACTGCATTGACATATAACTAGTGTACAGGTGACTCTCAGATGAAATTGATTAATTCCCTCTAGATACTGAAATCAAAAACAAGTTCTGAGGATTGTTTGCACAACTGGTAGTTCTGCAAAATACACACAAACACTGGCTTTTTTCATGGCACTTTGTTTTACAACACCCAAACATGTACCTCACTTTGTGACTGCTCAGAGTTTGATATTGGACTACGAAATCATTTGTATCTGTGGGGACAATTTTCATAGATAGTCAAGATTTTACACTTAGCAGGACTGTAATTTCATAAATATGGTTTACCTGGTATTACAGAGGGAGGGACGTATACATTGCTCTCGTTATATTGCCAACTTTTGTCCATGACCAATTTGGGCAATAAAGTGGGGGAGGCAATATAACGAATTCACGATTACTGGGAATTTCATTAGCAGTCAAAAGAAATTCCATTACAAGTAATTTATCATGGCTACATTCTGTATAAACAGTTACATAATCTCAAGTTTTATTGAAGCAATTATTCAAAATTAACCTGTCCACCTGAATGTAATCTTGTCCATTTTGTCACAATTCACCTTACCTCTCTCAAGACTCCAATTATAGGTGTGATAAAGGACAGGTGTTAGTAATTGATATTATTATGACCATTTGTTCCTAAAAATTGGTGGCATATAGTGTTATGTGGGGGTTGGCATTATAATGAGGGGGGTGGGGTTCACATGGGGAGAAATCTTACTAGGATTTGCAGGGGTTTTAGCATGGGGGGAAATCTGTTCTTTTTGGATTTGCAGGCAATAAGCAGGGGTTGCATTATATTAAACAGGGAGCAATATATCGAGGGAACACTGTATATTTATATATCTATAAATGTTATAGTGTGAAATTCCCTTTAAAGGAGTATGCACAAATCGATGAAAACTAAGCCTACACAAAATTCAATGATTCCACAGTTAGCGATGACCTAATGATACCTGTAATTAAGAGAGGTCTTACCTGATCAGGTGAGGTACTCTGTGACATAACAGCATACTACTGACCAAGACATGAGGATTGTGTGCTCTGTTCTGTGATATTCAAGACATCTCTCTCCAATACTGAAAATAGACCACAATACATTAAAACTCATCAATGGGTGGAAATCCAAATTTGTGGGTAAAACTAACAAAAACAGCTAGAGGAAGAGTACTTTAATGTCAGATGGTACGAATTCCTTGCACTTCTACTAGAACTTAGAAGTCATTAGACATATCCATGGACATGAATCTAAAATCAGACACAATCAAATCATACCCTGAAGACATAATTCACCTGCAATTCATGGATGAATAGGAAATAAGGCCTAATCTGCAAATCTCTGGTCTCCTTGTTCAAATATTCATAGCACAGAAAATAGTAGAGAATTACAGAACCTAATGAAAATCATACAAGAGGAAACCATATTTTACCTGATATAAACTACACTGCATCAAGGGCATCTCATGAAAGATTCACTATGTGGTTAAAAATTCATAATGATAAAAAGAGAAAAACTGAGAGTTCTATCGATAAAGTGTCCTAACAAACCAACCGCTTCCCATATATTATGTACATTGCATGTATAAAATTGATTTCTGAAAAAAGGGTGATGTATCTGATCTGATTATATTATAGAATGAGCACCTGAGGCAAATCAGGAAGTGATGAAATTCAACCAGTATTTCCTGTGTCTGCAGAAAAGTCTTTAAGCTGGTTTTCTAAATTCAAAATTTCTCCAAAGTTTTATATCAATACCAGAAACCCAAATCCAAGTGATAAAGATTTTTTCATTTCATTAATTTATTCAGGTGTAAAATATCACAAATATCATGATTAACTTAAAAATCACAAACTGAAACCTGACATNNNTATCACAAATGTCATGATCATTAACTTAAAATCACAAACTGAAACCTGACATATATAGCACCATGCAATTACATGTATAATAATTAAAGAATGGATAACATGACATACAATGATATAATAACCAAAGGATAATTAACCCATGAAAGCTGAAATCAGCTTATTTCCAATGGGGTTAGCCTTATTGTGTTAATATTCAGAGGCTGACAAGTAATATGAAGATTAAAGCAATATCATTAATGAACATACACCTTACGAAAACAATCTAGCCGTAACAAATTCTATATATGCCATTTTCTTACCTCTAAGGTTTACATCATGACAGACCTAAACACACATGGACAACCAAATTAAAACAATCTGCCTGCTCCTCTGTACAATGGGGCAATGACAAGCCTGTCGAGTAATCATGCAATCAACACAGCACTGCCCACAGCTCAAACAAGGGACACAACTCTATCATACCGTAATATATCTTCATTTAGTTATTTAATGTACTCTCTAAGCATTCCATGGATGACATGATAGTTTGTAGATACACACTCTTATCGTGTACATGCCTTAATTTATACTGGTATATATATGATTCAAAGCACCAAGATACAAAGTTTAAACTAGTGAGTAACAAATCTGGTACTCCATTCAGTTTTTGCATCCCAACAAATAGATATTTTAACAATTAACACACTGCAGAATATTCAATCTGAAAATGACAGTAACAGAACATGGAATGATCCTCTCTATTTACATTAAATGTTAAGGAAGCTCAAGGCCACAGCAGTAGTGTATTATAAATTAGTTATATGATCAGATTTGCCCTAAAATCTTCAACC
>CAJDSM010011233.1:0-13053 GCA_903981925.1 Ostrea lurida | reverse complement strand
CATTATCCGATTTGCGAGTTACCCAGGTAAGTACATGCATATTATACTTTTAACATGCCAAAAGCCACACAAACGACAGCAAATTGCAAGGCGATCAATGAGTTTTGAAAGGGTTCTACATTTTTACATTTATTTAGCAAATTAATTTAACGCATATCGACATCAAACTTCCCGACAAAGAAAATTATAGCAGCGTTTGTCACAACTAATGATTTTGAACAATTATATAAGAGATGATGTAATTATTATTATGAAATCACCCCTCCCGCCTGCAGTTAACAATTAACCGGCGCTTCCCCCCCCCCCCCCCAATAGTGGTGGGTTCCAGGATTCGATTGAAAGGAGAAGGGGGAGTCCGTTGATCGAAGAAGGAACTAATAAGCTTCAAGGCTGCGTAAGCAAAGCACTTGGGAAGTTCTTTTCCAGCGCTTAGGGAATTAATTGTAGCTATAGTTATGACGTTACAATAAATACGTGGCCACAAGAAGGGAGGAATCTAGATTCGCCTATGCACATAAAATGTGGATTGAAGCGGGGCATGTGAAATTGTGGATTATGGGGCTGTGTTTCAATATACAAGGGCCCAACAAGGCCTTAAGCGGTTCACCTGAGTATCATATCCCATACGGGGAGTCTCATATTGCATTTTAAGTCTCACTAGGGTTTGTGTTAATGTAAAAATTGTTATCATCTTTCAAAATATGCATATGAATTCCTATTCAAATACACAAGGCAATTATCAAATTTCAATTCACAAATGGTGTTGTTAACCGTTCAAAAAATTTAAAAAGAAACCAATACTGCAACTTAATGCCCAGTGAGCTTGAACCTTTTGACCCCAAATTCAAATAGAGATCATCTTGACACCATGGGGTAGTTTGTTATACATGACTATGATATGATACTCGATGTTGGAAGTACAACGCTTGAAAGCCCAAGAACCATATTGTACTTTGATGTCCAAGTTACTTGACTTTGACCATTTGGACCCAGAGTTTGATAAAGAAAATCTTCGTTGTCCAAGGGTCAATCTAATATGCATGATATGGTGATTCTACGTGGAAAGATAATGCTTTTAGAACCCGGAAACCATATTGCTAATCTTTGTTGTTCTATGTGTTTGACCTTTACCTTAAATTCGATAAGAACATCTTCATCCACGGATAGTCAATATGCAGATATGATTAACTCTAGGTGGAAAGGCTAACACTTTAATGCTGGACATGCTGTTTACAGACGGAAAGAGTAGACATCCAGTTCCAGTGAACCCCCCCCTTCCCAAACTTGTTGTGGTATCTGTGTGTGGGGGAGGGGGTATAATTAAGAATCAAGGCTCCATGTTCATTCCAATATTCATTTTCATTTTAAAATTAATATGAAATAGCATCACTGGGAATGTTTTCAAATGTTTTCATATTAAACACTAGTACCAATTGCCCCATCCTGGGTCAGAACCCTAACCCTGGGATCACCAGATTTATAATTTTAGTAGAGGCTTCGCTCTAATACACTAATGCATTTAGTTACTCTAGACATGTGGTGGGTTGTAAGAAGATTTTTGAAAATTGGTCACTTTTTGCCCCCCCCCCCCCAGGCCCCAGGCTGTGCAAAGAGACCTGAAATGTACAATTGATGTGCCCTTTTCCCAAATGCTTCATGCCAAATTTGAAAAATTGGACCAGTCTTGATGTTATCAGAAGAAGTTAAAAATGTCTCATGTTACACTTTCATCAATGTCTTTTTGCCCACCTCTAATACCAAACCCCTACCCTAGGTGTCACGGAATTACATTATAATAGAAACCAAAAACATCATTGTAGTTTATATTTTACTACCATAGTGCATTAAAGAAGATGTTTGTTTCAAATGTTTCACACATTTCCTATTACCAAGTTTTGGCCCGCCCTGGGTCAGAACCCCCTACTCCGGGATCACCAAATTTCAAATTTTGGTGAGGCCTTCCGCTCTAATCACTTATGCATTTAGTTTCTCTCAGGATGTGCGGTTGTAAAGAAGAATATTTTTTGAAATTGGTCACTTTTTGGGCAGTTATTTGTCCCGCTCCCCAAGGCTCAGGGGTGCAAAGATGACTGAATTTACATTTAGTCCCTTGTCCCAAAGATACTTTCATATCAAAATTGAAAGAATTGGACCTGGTAGTATCAGAGAAGAATTAAAAAATGTCAATTGTTGTACACTTCATCACAGATGACCATCTTTTGTGGGTGTGTGTTTGGGCCCCACCCATAATACCAAAAACCCCTACCCCTAGGGTTCAGCGGAATTTTAGACAATTATAATGGAAAACTCCCTGCTCATTCCAAACACCATTTAGTTTTAATTTACTGTCAATAGCATTAAAGAAGTGTTTTTTTCAAAATTTTACACAATACACATATTACCAAGTTGCCCCGCCTGGAGTCAGACCCCTACCCGGGATCACCAAATTTACAATTTTTGTAGAGGTCTTCCTGCTTCTACTATCACATAGTGCATTTGTTTCTTCAGCATGTGAGTTGTAAAGAAGATTTTTGAAATTTTTTCATTTTTGGTAGTTTTTGCCCCCCCCAGGGGTGCAAGAGACCTGAAATTTACAATTTATGTGCTCCTTCGTCCCAAAGATGCTCAAATCACAATTTGAAAAGAACTTGGACGGTAGTATCAAAAGTTAAAAATGTTCATTGTTAACGCACGTACGACGACGGCACGAAGACCAATCCTGAGATTTTACTCAGGTGACCTAAGGAAAGTTGACTTTTGACGTCGATGTCTGTAAGCACTTACATTATACTGCCGAAATCAAGCCATAGAAAGAAGGTGCATGTACCCCCTCTTGAAATGACTGAAATTGCCTGTTATCATTAATTAACTTTCCGCATATATAACCACTTTTTTTAAATGAATCCTTTTAAATATGTAGGACTCCAAAGTCATGGTAATCCCAAAGTGCGATGTCGCCCAAAGTGCAATGGTCTGCGTCAAATTCCCCATGGTCTGAACACGGCCATAAGTGCGAAGGAATCCTCTCATGCCCCAAAGTGCAATGTCTGACAGCAAAGTGCGATGGTCCTAATCATGCGCCAAAGCTCGAATAAAGCTGATAAAAAAATCATTGGGTACATGGAAGTCCCGAGTTCTCAAATAAATTTTCGGAAATCTCCCTTTTCTTCAGTTTATCCCGAAAATTATTTGTTATTTTATTTATTATTATTTATTTATCATTTATAAGCGCAAATTACATATATTTCTTATGCGCGTAGCAACTGTCATGGGCAACTGACGTTAGATTTCTTCTGTGTTGATGTCATAATAAACGTGACGTCACAAACCGTTACCAATCACCATCTGGACTTTGCGTGTTAGACCATCGCACTTTTTGTTCCGTAAGCTTACACAAACCATCGCACTTTGGGCGGAGCCAATGCTCTGGGGGCACCAATCGCCTTAGGGGACACCATCGCACTTTTAGTTTAACATATATGTGTAGCCCTCTTAAAATTAGACGAAATCAGGCCCGTACCCAGACATTTTTGAGCGGGGATGTGCGATATTTATGGCAAATGATAGATATCAACGAACAGCAGATGTAATCTACTTTAATAGTGGTTCGGGAGGGATACACCCTCTTGTACGGACTTTCATGGTAGATTTTTGTTTCGGCTGGGAATGCGAACGCACCTCTCCCTCTGAGTATGGGCCTGGAAATGATGTTACATTCGACACCCCATTTGACAAACATTCGGTTGTCATTGCTGAGTTGTGGACAGCCCTGCGTTAGTCTTTATGGAAAACTGAAGATACGATTGAATTGATTGATATTTACTGCTTTAACTCCCACTCGAGAATATATTGCTCAGATGGAGACTCATTCATTTGCGCGTGAAGGGCTTGCAAAATTTGGCCTAGCTCGACACTCAGGCCTTTGCAGCAGGGAGGGATCTTTTTCGTGCCACACCGTCGTGGACAGGGACCTCGGTTTTTTCGTGTCTCTTCCGAATGACCGCCCCATTTAGTCGCCTTTTACGACACGCAAAGGGGATGCCTGGGACCTATTCTAACCGGATCCACGGGATAACGAATTTATCACTCTCTTATAAACCAAAGAGAATTAAGGCCAACATGGACCAAAATACCAGGTGTGGATCAGCGACCCAGGAAGCAATATAAAATGGCGAGTAACAAGTATTAAAACGTAATCATAGTCCCCCCAACAACACATACAAAAATCGAGTGCCTTGGGGCAACACAGGCTTTCGACAAATGCGAATGCAGGATCAGGTGCCAATGGAGAGTAACATCCTCTAACTCACCGGTCAACACCGCCGTGCCCGAGTCAAAAACAAGTAAACAGGGTTACCCCGTCGTTCAAATCTAGTACGAAATGACAGTCTAACAAAAGGTATGAAATAAATCGGTCTCCAATTGGCTTATGTGATAATTTGAATCGAGCAACAAGGCATATTACATGTACGCGACCGCAGAATTTGGCGAAAATGATGATTTAAACGAGATTCTTATAAACCCTGCACATAACCGTTTGGTTTTTATAGTTGCCCGTTTAAAAAATCATCATACGCATGGCATGCCCTTGCGATCGATCAAAAACTGAGAGACTACACACCATAAAAGCAGGCATATGGTATTAATCATAGAAAAGGAAATTGACGATACAAATCATCAACGTTTTATCATATAATGTAAGTATGTCAGTCTGCCATAGAGTTAATATTAAGTAAATATCGAACATCTGCCACAGCACATACTGTCAGAATTCCCTTTGCTAGAACACTCCTCATCATATTGTTGAGTTCGACAGGATGTAACAAATGCGACAAACTTATGTGAAATATGATTGTTAATTTGATGACAATCCGTCTATCATACCTATAAGTAAGTTGAAGGGACACGGCAAGTTTTTTTTTTTTTTATCCCTACAGTTTTTGAACAAAGTCTGCTTCGTATGAAATATAAAAATAATAAGCGGGCACAATTTGCCATAGGAATACCAACAGATTGTGGAGGACTGGTCTCCAAAGACTCATAAATATTATCTAGTACAGGAAACCCAGCATGCTCTTAATATCTACTTCAGAGTCAGTCGTCTCTTACGAACCACGCAGTCGTTGTAGTGGGCAACGAAGTGGTTTCTGACAATGATGTATTGTTCAACGATCTTAAAACTGTATTTTCGGTGCCGTTTTTTGTTCAAAATAGCAAAATTTTATCAATTATCTGAAAAACGCTTCGAATTTTAATTTTTCGTGAGGAATTGTTGTCATAAAGTGTTGAGAAATATTCGTTTGATTACAGTCAATTGAAAATCTCGTTGACTTGAAAGCTTTCTATAGCTCTTTTGAGAGGTTTTTGAGAATCCCATTCCGTTGACTGGTCACACCCGCGTAGCCCATGTCTTGATAAGGTAAACAGATATCCGAGCTGAAATCAATGTACAAAGCGACCTACAATTGCTATGAAACACAGTCAACACCAGTATTTGACCTAGGCAGGTTGTTCATTGATTAATTCTCATTGTTTTACTCCCACTCGAGGATATTTCACTCATATGAGACGTCACCATTAGGCGCGGTGAAGGGCTGCAATTTAGGCCTGTGCTCGGCACTCAGGGCCTTTGAGCGGGGGTCTTTATCGTGCACACCTTGCTGTGACGACGGAACCTCGGTTTTTGCGGTCTCTCGAATGACCGCACCATTCCAGTCGCCTCTTTACGCACGTGACGGGGAGCTAGGAAAAACCTATTCAACCGGACCCCACGGGTATAATGGCAGGTATGTATTGGGCAAACGATCTTAATAACAATATAGAATTTCGAGACGCTAAGAATTTATGAAATGTCCACTGTTCATTATCTTCCTTTTCTCATTTGATATTTATAAATCAGTCAGTGAAGCTAATCAGGGAAGTGCAATTTGCCTATTTTAATTAAGAAGTATATTACTCAGAACAGGTCTGCAATTATTTATCTGTTCATATGTTAACATGCTGCTTGTGTGTATACGGAAGTTAAAAGATACATATGACTTGATACACATTGCCTGTGTAATTGCATTTGCAACATTGCTATCTTAATTGTTGTTACTTGTAGTTATATTTGTACATAAAATTATCTAGAATTCAAGACTTCTCAGACCTGTGGGATCCGGGATAAAGTCCCAGCATCCCCTTCGTGTCGCTAAGACGACCGAATGCATGGCGATCTGAGACATAATTATACGGTGGGATAATAATATGCTTAAAATTTTAACCTTCCTATAAAAACTAAACTTTAAAAATGCTCTACTAAGAACCCGAGAACTGCGCCGGCAGCTTCGCCCCGAACTGGATTGTGCCCCACACCTCAGAAATTCAGTACACCAGACCGTAAACCTTATGGGCTATGCCATTCTTTTTCATCGCAACCCGTGTGCCTCCCTATCGAACATTATCCTTTCCTAAGACACCACACCCACCACCCCGAAATTAAACCCGAAATACTGGAGCCTGTGCATCTAAAGTCGTACGCCCAGCGTGTCCCGTGTCCATAGACACGTTTTATGTTACCCGGCAACAAATGATCCCTCCTGCCTCAAGCCGCTGTACTGCCCGAGACAGTAGTGCCCCTGAGCTTTTGCACCCTTCACCCGTTAATGATGAGCGTCTCCACATTATGCGTTAAACAATTACTTCTACCGAGAGTGACAGATCCTGTAAAACTATAGAAAGTGAACACACTAATATATTATCGAACTGTTTGTGAAGTCAAAAATCAATAATTAGACAGGTGAAATTATTTCACGAGTGGGAACTTAAAAAGCAACAAATAATCAATCCACAACCTTCCTCTTATTCCACTTCCTAAGATAGCTTAGATATCTATCCACCTCTTAAGTAAAGTCCCCATCACATATTGTATTTAGTTTTTTGAGAAATAATTATTGTTTTCTTTTTTTGGATTATCTATTCAAAACGCTATCATGCTATTAATCATATTCATGTCACCCGCTATATATATGGACGGATAAGATCCTCGAATCATTATCATGCCACGGTGTCCGTCTGGGACCATTCTATGAAGGATTAGGGCCAAGAAAAATGAAAAGTAATTCGCAGAACCACTAAAATATTCAATTAAGCTGTCCTAGAGCTAAAAAAGTACTCTCACTGTATATTTAACATTTATTGTATTAATCCCTAATAAAAAAGCTATTAGACAAGCATATTTTATGATATATGTGCTTAATTAACTGCAAAGACCGAATCCCACCCAAAAATGTTGCTGCGATCCTAGCCATATGATAAAATACATGAATTAACGTTAAGAGGCGGGTTTATTCAAAGTCAATGCGCATACCTCATATTATGAATCTTGTATTAGAGAACAGGCTTGAAAAGATCCATTGAAAATCTCTTGACATTGTGAGTGATAGATTTTTTATTGTTCTAAATAAAATTGAAAGTTAAAGATTATCAGATTGAGTGTATTAATTATTATTCATTTTTATTTTTTTTACTTGAGGTCACCTTCCATTTTGAGTTGCTTACGTGCGTACTCGAACTTTTAAATTAAATGATGAATGCGTAAATTCAACCGACATGCACTGTGCACCCACTTTCATTACGTGTGTACTATCTTATTCATGGTGTTCATTTGAATTAGATAATCAATGTACTTAACCTAAATGCTGTTCCTTTAAATAAATATGACCCTGTATCCCCCCAAAAGATAGTTCGAAGCCCGGAAACGTTTTAATAGAGGTCATGTTTAGTGACAATTATATATAGCCACTAATATAAGCGACAAACGAAATTTCAGGTACTACTAATTAATACGACATATAAGGCAAATTTATTATGACTTTATTGATAAAACTGTGAAATTCTTAAAATTCAAATAATGTGTATAATGCACACAGCGCGACTTTGTATTGCAGTAATAATCTAAACGATCTACAATCTATTACCATTAATAAAGATGTCAATCAAGTTTCAATGATACTTTAAACAATGTTTCGATGTACTAGTTAAGTCTATACTCTATGGGAAAATATAGACAAAAATATTAATGTATTCATTGTTAAGGATAGTCTAATAACGGGGCATATAGGAAAATGACCATTCGCTATATTATCATTAGGAGTGTCCCTGGCATGCTTATATCGCATAATTACGGGAGTCTTTATAAATTCGATTATAACTACATCTACTCATGTCTGTCTGTCACAGCATTTTTGTTGTTGACGCCAATAGTCAAAAGTTTTCATCTACGGTTTTGAAACTTGCAAACAGCTACTCTACAATAAGAAGGAAGTGTATAAATTTCTGGTTCACACACACTGTCTGGGCCTAGCTGGATATATGTCAAACATCTTTATTGTGATAAACATATTTTAGATCCTTTCCCTAAACGATAAAAAGGTCAAGGAGACTCATAAAATTTCTATCTGAGAAAATCTTACATTGCACCTGGACTGTTCTTGCAGAATTCTTTTGTTTTTGCCCATGAAGCAGATTTTTCAACTCTACGCTTGTTGATTAAGCCTCATACCGTGATGTCTCTTTCACCACTACCATTGTCAACACTCTCCATTTACCAAAATACGTCCACACTATAAGAGGAAACACAAAAATAAATTCTATGTTTATTTTCAATACCAACCTGCTTCTATATTGTGAATTTATGAATTAACCTAAGCTATATAAATAAATTGCTATATGATATTTCATAATACATTGCATGCACCAACCATCTATTATTACATAGCATTCCTGACGATTATCGGCTCAGCTGCAAGTCGGCTAGAAAATTTCACTCCGTTAATTTAGTAGTGTAGATAACCTTGAGAACAGCGCAAATATTCTTTAGACATCATTTTTAGAAATGCGCATCTGGTGCATCAAAATTACCGCACCGTATAAGATTTATATTATTAAACAGCATGTCAAATGTGAGAGTATTTGGATTTCGACAATAGTTACTTTTCAACAACAAACTACCCAGGTAACTTTACATTAACTCGTCACCAAGTTTACATTTACACATAGTACAAGATATTCCATTATTTTGTTGGATATTCTCCTAGAGATGCTCCTGCTTTACACATGTATTTCTTGACTTGCTGTGTAACGGGTCTTTAGACTCCCGAGGTCCCGTGTCACAGCAGGTGTGGCACGAAAAAGAGAACAATGTAGTGCCAAAGACTGGAGCCAAATACTTTGAAGGATCAGAGCTATGCCTGAGGGAGATAATCCTTAATTTTTATATGAATTTCTAATCGTCTGAATACACACAGTTACTTTTTAAAATAAAACAGTCTTGTATGATTGCTATAATTATATAATCACTATTATGAGTTTTTGCGAAAATCTCATTTCGAGAACATCGCTTTAGTTTGAACAAGTCGGACCACTTGTCAATTTCGCCAGTCTCGTCATTGTCTTCGTCGCTGGCATTCGTTTATATACATCAAGCGATAGTTTGTATTCACCAACAATCTGATTTTCTCATTGTCCATCGTAAATAAAGAAATGTTATTTTCAGCATTTTCCAAGCTCTGAATGGAATCATCTGTACCAATGTAACAAGTTCACGTGTCTTGTTGTTGGCGATATCGTCGCTGTCTGAGTTAGGGATCGGGAAGGGGAACCCCGCGGAATCATTTAACATGACTGAAAAGTAGACGCTTTTGTATCCTTCCAAGACCGGGCAATCTAGTGAGCAGAGACTGATAAAGAGACTGATTTTGCCAGTCTAGGAACGTTGGAAGATGCGTCTATACCGGCCAAAAGACGACGCGTAAGATATTTTTATACCGAGGTTTCATTGCGCGAATAGTGCCAAGATCTAAGGGCTGTAATTTAGAAGTTGTCTTGGCCACAAGAAAATGCACTTTTCATGACTTGGTTTATAATTTCTATGCACATTTGCATTATCCAAAAACAATTACTTTTCTTTGCTTTTTCCTCATTTTGTCATTTATGTCACATATCCTTTCACTGAAAATTCTAGGACATCCACAATTTTTCGTTGTTACGCCATGTGACGGGAAGTTTGATTGGTCTTTGTCCATTATTACAATTGAACATTTTAACTTCTTGATAACTACCTATCCAATTCTTTTAAAATTTGGTATGAGGCATGTTTGGGACAAGAGGCACATAAATTGTAAATTGCAGGACTCTTGCACCCATGGGGCCTTAGAGGTGGGGCAAAAACTGCCACAGTGACCAATTTTCAAAAATCTTCTTTAAAACCGCAAATGTGTAAGACAAACTATATGCATAGTGATGTAGAGCAGGAAAGCCTCTAATAATTTTTTTAATTTGGTAATCTCAGGGGTAGTGTTTCTGATTCCAGGGATTTTTCAAACTTGGTACATAGTGTTTATATGTAAAACATTTGAAAAGCATCTTCTTTAATGCTGTTAATATTAATGTGAAACTAATTACATATTTAGAATGAGCAGGAAGCGTTTTTATCATAACTGTACATTTCATTTTGGTATTAAGGTGGGGCCAAATGATCAGTGCCATGAAATTTGTTAACAATTGAACGTTTTTTAGTCCCCTACCGACGAAGTCGAAGGGGACTTTAGGTTTGCACTCTGTCTGTCCGTCTGTCTGTCTGTCCGTCCGTCTGTCTGTCCGTCAGTCCGGTAAATCAGTTTTCCGCACTTTTTTTCTCACTGCTTGCAGATATTCATTTGATGTTTGGTACATTGCTTTGCCATACCAAGTTACAGATCAAGTTCGAGTTTGGTTTCGATCGATCCATATTTCACTGAGTTATGGCCCTTGGACTTAGAAAATTTCATAAATTATCAGTTTTCCGCACTTTTTTTCTCATTGCTTGCATATATTCATTTGATATTTGATACATTGCTTTGCCATACCAAGTTACAGATCAAGTTCGAGTTTGGTTTCGATCGATTCATTTTTCACTGAGTTATGGTCCTTGTCCTATCCTGGCTTTACCATAAATATGATCGATATAGCCTATATAATGCAATTAGAATATTGTTGCAGTCCAATAATTTTTGTCATCGGTAGGGGACTATGTATTGCTATGCAATACTCTCAGAATACTTGTTTATTCTTAATCACTATTATTCCAATTCTTTTCAATTTTTGTTTGAAGAATCTGAAGGGCAAGGAGGACATACATTGTAAATTACAGGACTCTTGTAACCCAGGGACTTAGGGGCGGGGCAAAAAGTGACCAATTTTCAAAAAATTTCTTCGCTACAACTGTACTTGAGTTAGAAAACTAAATGCATGGTGATGTGTAACCAACTCTTTTTAGTTTTAACTTGATAATTTTCAAACCATGTACATTTTAGTTGTTTTTTAACATTGATGATATATTTTCTACCACAAATACTTCGGTACCTTTTTATTTCATTTAGATCCATGTACTGTTGTCCCTATAATAGATAACACTTGAAAGCAACCTGGCCATTTTCTTCTTGATTCGATTTTTTTTAAATGCATAAAGATATAAACAAGAATATGTTTTGCTTCTTATTTTATCAGGTGATGAAGGTACCAATCCTTGCAGAAAAAAAAATTACAAATCCAATTTGTATTGTATGAGCCCCCCCCCCCCCCTGCAAAGCTTGCTACCCTCATAAACTGATAAACCAACAAAGAATTTTATTATTTCGTTGAAGTCATCATTAAATTTGATGTTTCTTTTTATATTGGGCAAACATATTTCATGATAAGAGTCTTTTAGGGGGATATAAATGCAAATTTATAATAAGGCAAAGATAACGAACAGTAATTAATCTCGTAAGTCCCTAATAGAATACAAAACAAGAATTGGGCAAACACTGACCCCTGGACACACACCCGTCGTGAGCCCAAAGTCGTAATCAGGTAAACATAGTAATCCTTTGTCAAAATCAGTGTATGAAAAACGGCTCGACAATTGCTATGAAACACATCAGACAGACAGGCGCAACTGGAAAACTACACCGTTATAACTAACATAGAATTTGTGAAATACTGCATTTAAACGTGGCCGTTGAATCCCCTGCAACTACAACTTATTTGTAAGTAGCCTTCCCCGATTAAAAAACTGATCATACACAGAACAAACTCTTGTATATCGAATAAGTTGAGAGACCATATGCAGGGGATGATGGAATGTTGCTACATAAATATGGGGTATTGCTGAAATCATAAAGTTGAGTTGTTAGTTTGCCTTTAATGTCTTTGTTCAATGAATACCCAAGTACGAAGCAGATTTTATTTCTAGTTTGCAGGGATATATGCGAGATTGATCACTGTTCGTTATCTTTGCCTTTGCATCGAATCGACATATGAATGAAAATTATTATTAATAGATAAAACGTCAGTATATCGAAATGTCGAATTAAAGGCCACCTCTAGATATTTCTTCTCTTCATGTAGAAGCTTTTGAATGAATTCTCTTCATAAGAAGATAAAAACAGGTCAGCTAACAAGGGAGCACAATCCGTGTCGATGGGAATTCCAACAGACTGCTGGAAGACCTGATCGCCAAAAATTACAAAGATATTGTCAATGAAGAACTCCAGCATTGCTTTAGTATCAACTTCATAGTACTTGTGTGTAGACTCATAGTAGAGTTTATCAAAGTAGTTTTTAGAACTGCTGATCACTAAATATAAATATTTTCTTTTTCCATTTTTGTTGAAGAAGCCAATGTCTCCAGTATAAGCATGATCATGTAAAGGCAAAGATAACGAACAGTGATCAATCTCGTAAGTCCTAAATAGAATACAAAAACAAGAGTTGGGCAATCACGGACCCCTGGACACACCAGAGGTGGGATCAGGTGCCTAGGAGGAGTAAGCATCCCCTGCCGACCGGTCACACCCGCCGTGAGCCCATAGTCTTAATCAGGTAAACGGAACAATCCGTAGTCAAATCAGTTTTTTTGTAAGTAGCTGCTGTTTACTCTGGCAGATCTATGAAGTCCTTCTCATGTCATTCGGGAGTTTACATATACTTTATATAATATTATCTAATATCTAATATGGCGCCGGTTATGGTTGGCCATCCTACTCACAATTA
>CAJDSM010011224.1:0-18418 GCA_903981925.1 Ostrea lurida | reverse complement strand
TCGAATGAGCCTTCTGGGCTTTCGTACATCTTTCATCTAATTCATCATGTTAGCGATATGCATTGTCATTCTGGTAAACTTGAACAGAACTGAATTCTGACAAAAACATTATAATTATATACTTTTTTGCTCAGAACGTGTCCATGCCCCTTTAAGGTGGAATGCTATACCAGAGAAATTAAATTCATGTGGATGAAAAGTAGAGGATATGTTATTTAAAACAATATTTTGAAAATTGAAAAAATTAAATTCACTCTATTTCGTCAAAAAATGCAGTTTTAGTAGAAAGCAATTTGAAAAAAATTAAAACCCCTGCTGGAATTTGAACCATCCCACGATCTACAGTAGGCATCATACATGCTAACCAACTGATCTACTTGGATATACATGTAGGCATTTAAATTTGAAATGAATTGACATATAACCGTGATATTGATATTTTTATCCATGTTTGAAAAGAAAGTCAGCCATTATGATGGTGTAGAGATCTACCTTAAAGCAGAAAAATTCCATTTTGGTTTTGTGTTCTTCAGTTTTGTGAACATGCATGATTAGTAAATTTTTAATTAAAGCCACATTTTTTTTCTGGTATTCTGAGATTTGTTTGGACAGCAATCTATAGATTGTATTGATCTTCTGAGACCTCATGATGCATTTTAATACAGCTGAACATATTTGGTGATCTATCATTATCGGTCATTATCTATCCAAAGACAGATTTAATAGACTAATGCAGCATAACTAACACTCTATCAAATCAGATGTCTCCAGTCTAATGTTTCATGTAATGTACTGAGGTAGTAACTTTTAAAGTTTGATCCAGTTCATTATACCCCCACAAACGAATTTATGTAGAAGAAAATTTTGACTTGAATGGGCATTTTTCACCAACATGCATGTGCCTGTGTGTTGTTCACAACTCCTTCTAAACATTGAACATGCAAGATTTTAATGATACATAGTGCAGTGTTGGATTTCATAATGAAGACATGCATAGTGTCAGGAATTTTATATCTGAATACGGTATGCATTTTCTTCAGTAGTTTTTGACATTGCACTCTTTGAAGGGAATATATTGACTGTTTATTCTCTGTTTTCAAGAAAAGGGAATATGTTGACATTTATATGCTCTTTTTTTCCAGGTGACATAGATAAAGGGGATACACTCTATGTCTTGAAAGAGATAAATCAAGAACTCTGTGCCCCAGTTGAAGAAAGAATTGACTTTGCGCCACATTATGACACAATTGTCAAAGGGGGACTGTATGAGTACTATGCCTCAAATGGCCAAAATCCACTGGGTAAGTATTAAAAATAAAGTGGTGTGTGCAGAGGGTCAAAATCTGCCATGTGTAGAGGGTAAGAATCTGAGAAAAGTATTTATTATGCCCCACGCAATGAGTTGCGGAGGGTATCAATGTTTGTTAAACACAGTCAGTTCTCTTATTTTTTTGTCAATGCTCACAAATATATATCTTGAACAGATCAAACAAATATATGAAGATAAATCCGTAGTTCTACATTTAATAATAGAACAATAAGGAAGTTCTTAGTGAGCCATGTTGAAAATATTACATTTCATAATTGCAAATATACTTGCTTTGGTCTATCGCAACTCTTCCTAAACCTTGAGAAGATTTAGCATGAATCTCTCGGTATAACGAATAGCAGTCACCAATGTGGGGATGTGCATATATACAAGGGGGAATGTTGTCTGATTGTTTTTTAATTAAAGGAGTTAGGGCCCTTGACTATAAGTAGGAGATAGTATTGAACCTGCAAAATATTAATCTTTGATCTTCACACACGTCCTCCTCAAACCCTTGAGAGGGATTTAGATGAAACTTGTACATTAAGATATTCAGATACATAGCTGGATGTGCATATTGCAAAGTGGAAATGCTGTCCACATTAATATTTTAAAGGAGTTTAGGGCGCTGGGTCATACTATATGCAGGCATATCATTGTAGATGGCATCATGTGGCCTTTGGTGGATAGCAACCGACTACTTCTAATATTTTTATTTACGCCGCTTATAAAAGCAGGCACAGTCTGGAGATATAGTTCTATCTAGCCTCAGCTGTCCATTTCAACAGTCCGTCACTGCTTCCATACTAGATCCATCTATCTGCTCACTGTCTGTCCCTTTCCTTTGTTTCGCAACTCCTCCTAAACCCTTAGGAGGATTTTGATGAAACTGCTCAAGAAAGATCACAATATAGAGATGTGCCCATATTGCAAGGGGAAGCTCGACCTGATACCAACAATGGTTTTTTTATAAAGGAGTTAGACCTTGGAACTATGTATTCTCTCTATTGCAAAACTCAGTATGTGATACCTTCAAACTCTTCCTATGAACCAATATAAAAGGGAGGATTTATGAAATCTTGGTTGCACTCTCAAACGATAAGATCAAACAAATGATAGTTATGATCTCGCACTCACTCCTAAGCGAAGAAATAGCGCATCGCAATAGTTTTAATAAGATGTAGTATTAAGAGAGCCCCCTCGGTCAGTATAGAATACTAATTATGTCAAGTCGTGTTTACAATGTACGCTCTAGGATTGGCGTGCTCTTCTTTTATATTCCTCTATAAAAACGCGCAAGTAAAATAAATAATTTCAATGAGCCAGACAAAGACTACTTTACATGAAAGAATATCTATGAATATACGCTTCTTGAGATCACCCCCTCACACACCTCGTGTATAATTCCATCCACGCTTAGCATATCTCAAATTACTATACTTTCTAAACTAATAAAGTATAGTCATAGAATAATCATCTATACTTCTCATAAAACTAAATATATAACTATGAACACGATAATTTACTGAATATTATGTCATTCCATGAAGTTTATAATTATCGTATCGACAACCACTCTTTATGAACTGTCACGACTCTGTTTATGATGTGCTAATACTCGGAATTTGCACTATTCATAGAAATCAACAATCAAGTGCAAGTGATCATTACCAGTCTTTTCGTAAATATTCTGGAATCCTCACCATGAAGACGATTAAGCAACTATGTTTAACAATTAACAATGTTTTAGGTAATAATGTCTGTTCATAATTTACATAGTGAAAGTTAAACTTTAACAATTTGAATTTAAAGTTACTTTTCACTCGCCCCCATCTTATCGATTCGGCGGGTCATATAGTTATATGTGTGGTCCACATGTATCCGGGCATTTGTCAGTTTTGTCTTTCGACAAAAAAACTTTAACAGTTCGAAGCTAACTCTCTTCTGATAATGGCCCAAAGATGAAAGGTTCTGTTCGAGAACTGAATCATATTACACATGTCTCTGTTCCTTAATGACAAGTCTCTCTCTTTACGACCTACGGTCACCATAAGGATTTTTCTTGACGCTCTTGAACTATTGTATCTCTTGAGCTTTTTGGACCCGTCTACTTTCATTCGTAAAACTACTGTTAACATGCTATTCCGGCCATAATCTCTCTTAGAATGATATGAGATGGTCTTCAATCTAACAACATGTGAGTTCCTTAGTACAAGCCATTCCCTCGTAGACTGGTACCAACAATTTTTGAACGCTCCTCTTGACTTTTTAAGCCACCTTGAAGCTCTCGCACACCTAAATTTTTCATAAAAACTTAATTTTATTACAGATTAGGTACACACTCAACTTTTGAATAGGCAAAAGTCGATCATGATGGAACTTGCTAGTCAAATTTCCTAGCATTGTGTGTTTCAGCACTTAATGAACATACTTTTTAGGTACAATTTATCCCCAAACAAATCCACATTAAAAATAATTCTTATTATCCTCTTGAAACCCTTGATAGTTTCAGGGACTACTTTTCAAAAAACCTTTAAACCATTGCCATCACTACTTTAATATAGCCAATGCGCATACCTGATGGCGACTATTTCATCATGTACCATGATAGACTGTTTCTATTAATGACAACGACCCCTTATTCTTACTGGTAACCTAAAAAGTTTGACCTGACCCGTTCGACCTAGAAGATTCTCAGACAAAATACCTCTTTGTAAAACTTTATACATTGGCACATAACATTATTGAACTGGCAAGTGATGGACTTTTCAATTATCACATGTGCGTATATATACTTTTACAAGAAACCTTTCGACTGGTACTCCACAAAAACATGTATGACCTCATGCATTCTTGAGACACTTAGAAAGTTTGGAACTTTACTTTTTTCTACAACTTTAACATTGGGCCCAGGATATTCCCTCTTGATTAGAATCTCGCGCATAGTGATGCGAGATATTCGAACCTATTCACCAACAGAACAACTAAAATATATTTCAATTCATAATAGATCCATGTTTACCTCTTGCAAAAGCGCTATATCAACCAACTTGAAGATATCTAATATTCTCTGTGAACTCTCTGGTGCACCTTGAAGTCTCTCGACCTACTCTCTAATTCAAAAACTTAGCACACAATATGAGACCATAAACTTTTGATAAATGGTAAGAATGACATATTTGATGTCATTCGTATGACTCCCCTGCAGTAACACAACTGAGTTCGCGGGAATATTATAAGTGTTACCCTGTTCCGTCATCTCCGATCACTTCTCCCGTCTAATTCATATATGAGATTTACACTTCGATTCATTTATACTCATGCAATGAGTTTAACACCAGAAACATATTCAATCCAGATACCACTTCTAAACTCCACCAATCACGTCAATACGTAGATAAGTCACCACACGAATAATGCAGGAGTAACAAGAAGTATATGTAAAGTTAGGTCATGTGATTATCGAATGAAAGACTCTTCTTACATGAAGTTGGTCCTCTTGAATCTCATTAGAAAATACGACATTTTTTCGCTTATATCCGTTCAATTACTTCATTTGCAAAGGTTGCACTTATAGTTTTATAACCTCAATAATTTGTGTGATAAGCGACATCGTTTACATAACGTTCAATGCTATCTAAGAATTATCACATTCTAATCTCTCCCGTTTTATCGAATTCATATACTTTAGAACTCATTCATTACTCGTAGCGCGCAGAGTGGCTATATCGTGTTCGCACACGACAGGCAGGTCTAGTTCATATTCTCTCTACACTATGCATAATCCTCTTTTTCAGTTCCAGCCACACCTTTTACTGGCATCGATGGAGATCTGGGGCGTATAGCTGTATTATCAAACAACAAACCATACTTGTATATATATATTATTAGTCCATCCGAAACTCCCTTGTCTGACATATATTACACATCTCGAGCGATAAGAGTTAGAATCGATATGTGACTCGTATAAAAAAAAGTAGCACCATTAGATAAACAACATGAACCATTCGGTGAAAAATATCAAACATATTTATTACAGAATTATCAATGGCTCACCTCGTCAACTAAGGACTATAAAGCCTTAACAATTCAATCAATGTAAAAACAATAAACATGATTCTTCTCAGGGGCTGAAAATTGAATGAGGATTCATTCATTATAGTGAAAACAATCTGCATTTGTGTAATCACTCAAACTTGCTTAACATCGCACAAAGCAATTTTAATTAAGCTTCCTTTCATGTGCAATACATAAAATATAAGGAGTTTCAAAATAATAAGTTAAGTAGCATTTATTTACTTAGACCTTTATGTATATTAATTTTAGACGCAACAAATGTTAGCTTTGATTTCATGTCCCTTGATCCATATCTATTAATATACATTATTATAGTATTATTTTAGAACCGAAATATGCAATTAATCAGTTTAATATAGTCTGAAATTATTAATATTAGCAACTTAACAATTATTTGTTAGCGTATTGCCTCTTTCCTCGCGGATTATAATTGAAGGAAACAGACCATAGCAACGGTGTTATCAAGCATTACACAAAGTACAACAAAAAATATAGGACGGAACGAAACATTGACATCTTTTGTTGGTGAGTGATCTTTGGATATATTTTAGTTGTCTGTTAAATTCTTAAGAATTACATAGTTTTTAGCACTTAGCCCAAAAGCAGATAGGTTCACTCCCATCAACAGATCTTGATGATCAGGCCACTTGTATATTTTCCGGCACGACATAATCCGGTTCATGAGCATACATAGCATATGGAATCTAATGCCAGCGCTTTTGTCTTAATAGCACCAGCCTTGTGGGTCCCCTAAAATATAGATGCAATCTAATAGAGATTGTGCTATATTGATATATTACTGAGTTACACAAAATAATCTTATAAGAAGCCATGCGCTGAAATTATCTCGTACAACCCCCATAATGCTTCATTCATTCTAATGCTATATGGTACATTGATCATAACATTCACAGCTCACACTACTACTACTGAATTCTTACGCCAGGTGGTATCAGAGAGATCACAGAAAAACGCGCTTAGACAATTATTTTTATTTCTACAACTGATACTACTCCAGACATTTACATTATCTG
This sequence comes from Ostrea lurida, assembly GCA_903981925.1. Classification (NCBI taxonomy): domain Eukaryota; kingdom Metazoa; phylum Mollusca; class Bivalvia; order Ostreida; family Ostreidae; genus Ostrea; species Ostrea lurida. Next base: position 11,998 of record CAJDSM010011224.1, on the reverse strand, counting down.
GCAATATACCAGTCGAATTCTTACCAAAACGCTATATAATGCTTTGTCACTCGAACACAAACTATAAGTCTTCTACACTTGCTAATCCTCATGATACTCATGGCTCTCATAGTTCAATAATAACACCAATACGATCTTACATTGGTCGACTTAAATTTTAAACTTCAACTCACCCCTGAAGAGCTGATATCACAAGGTATTAGTTCTCTTATGTTGATAACTTTTGAGTTAAAAAATGACCAGCAAAAACCTAAACACCACTCTGGCTCTACATTATGGTAGTGGTTAAAACATTACATATATAAAAGGGAGGGAATAATCTTATCACACTATCCAAAAAATCGCAAAAGTAGACTCTCAATCTCAATATGGAAAATCGAAAAGACAAGAGTATCAATGTCATCACAGTCATGAATTATGTCAATAACTTGCATATTATATATAAGCTATTACACTTACAATAATGTTTATGTAACAACTTAATGAGTACTTTCGCGTTTTATACAATTATAACCATTGATCACATGCAAAATTTCTCATGGCCTTGTTCGTGATAAAACTTGCTTAAATTCACCAATAATTTCAGCCACGTACTTGACAAAAATTATAACACTAAGAGCAGAATACTAGAACAAGACATACACGCTCTGTCAGTCAAATAAGAACGAACAACATACGCTCAATTCTTGATCAGAAAGAGTAATTACAGTTACTGAGTGGTTCAATCTGGCCAACTCCAGAGTTGTAATGTTTTGATAGCAATCTTACACACACACGCGTGCGAAACTCTTATTACGCGCGCAAAGAGGAATTTAAAACTAAGGTGTGCGGTACATGAGAATTTTTAATAATAAGAATTTGAGCTCGAATATATTTACTGAACTCTGATCCCTGAACATTACGCACAGGATCAGATCATTAAGATGTCTCCTAGTTACGAAAGAAGAGAGTTCATAAAACCCAAATACAAATAACGATGTTACAACGGCATCCCACAAAAGAGAACCGTCATTTGGTCGGAAAAACCATATCTATATAAATAGAATTAGTTATCTTGAGATCAAATCACAAGCCAAGTTGTGCTCTTAATCGTGGAGACTGACTGACAGATTCCGCATACCAGTCGACAGAAACATTGTATACGTTACATTCATTTATTCTATTCAGAGAGATGATCGCACGAGAACGAGAGGAGAGAGAGAGATGAGAGAGAGTTAGTCTAGAGCAGAGATAGAGAGGTAAGCTTAGAGATGACGGCAGAATGAGAGAGAGATGAGAATGTGAGTAAGAAGTAGCGATAGATGTACTACTTACTATATTTGAGGTAGTTCACTGGTTGCTTCAAGATGATCCTCACATCTTATCTGATCAGCAAGTACTCTAATATCTGAATACAATATATGATCCTCTGATTATGTTGAATCAGCATCCATGTGCTTATGTAGGTCAATTCACAACATGAGCTGGAAGAAGTGCAGATTTGATCTTATGACAATGCACACTTTCACAAGTCACACATGTTGTGGATTTACAAATCTCAAATACAACATTGCTGCAAGGAACTTTTTCAGACATCGCGGCTCATATGACGCAGATAAACGAATGATTGTTATTGTTAATCTCTCAAAGTGATTAGAAAAAATCACATCTGTATTCGCACAGCGGGACTATATTTGTGTAGTTATTACTAGACAGTAAGATTACAGCTCATCGTTTTCATATCGAAGAAAACACATAGAACACCTTCTAACGAAAATTACTCTGCAGTTCACTCTCAATAGCACATCTAGGACGGTCTGATTGAAGCAAACACTGCTAAAGAAACTTACATGGTTTATATTATAATTAATTCTTTGCTCAAAAGGGTTGCAAGATTGACAGATCTTCCAGATTGTCGGGTAATACCTTCAATAAACGTCCTAATATTATCCAATCACGGTGAAATATGATTCTCACGTGTAGAATATCGTAGTATCGAATTACTCTTAGATACAAATTGATACAATACGATCTTACGATTTCCTTTTTTACTAATTCTAATTTGTTTTTCAACGACTGAAATTAATGCTCAGAAGATCACTTCTAGACCGCATTACCGTTTCCAATCACCTCGTCACGATTATCTGCTCCAGTAAGCGAAATCGTGCAAATTTCCTTTCTTAATCCGCATGATACAAAGACCTATGACAAGCAAAATATTTAACACCATAGAGGCAAACAGTGCTTTACTTCATCAATATTGTACAATTCTTACAGATGTATAGACTCAGACGTACTGTATATCGAAATTTCAGTGCATTCTAATCCAATTTAATATATTTAACATATACTAACAGGAACACGGTATCTTCTGGCTAGTATTTATATTCAACATATCTTCCTGGAGGTAAACCGTAACTATCTTAATCTAAAAATCTGAATGAACAGCACGCGTAAAGCAATTCCTATTGAGTAAACAACCGAATATCACAAAGGAGCTTCACATAGATTGGTAATAAATTACTTGCATCAAATTTTATCACGTTATAATCTTTACATGATTTGTAGTCGCTACACTTACCTACAAGAACTATTGTGGACGTATAAATAAGACATTCTTTATCTTATACAACACTGTCAAATATTTTTTCAATATATTTAATAATGAGCTAAATTCAAACGCTCAAAAGATCTCCATGGTCATGATATGCAATATATACTCTGAGAGATATGAAGTAAATTTGTTTACTGAATTCCGGCATGAAATAAAAATCATGAGACATAAGATTAGTTATACATACATGTGAGTTCTGAGTTTGAGGGCTTATGCAGCTCCAACAGGAGTATCTTACTATTCGTTAATAAGTTTTATTTAGTTCATTGCTCGCGTTAATCGTTGGACACTTTAGAACATCATTCGTCTTCAATCACATCTAACCAAGGCAGTGTGCACGGATGAGATTGTAGTAAAAACAGATTACGCAAGAGTTATCATACCCCAACGAAACAATTTATTTTACTCAGAATAACTTGCGGAACTTAAGAAGCAGGTAAACAGCTAGAAAAAAAGCAATCACAAAAAGGTAAATTATCCAATCTGCCGTACACTTATTATATAAATTTTATGTAAAAAATCATTCAATAATAATCACTCTCTTAATTATATCTCAAATTGTGATTAATGAAATTACATTGCCACTATTAATGATTAGATAGCAAAAAAACTACATAGCCTATCAAAATAATAGCTACTATTAAATCGCGTTCACCAACAGGTCGGAGCTACTTCAAGCTGTACTATAAGTAGCTAATAGCGATGGAAACATAACTCAGATAACAAAGACACGATATATAATAACTAAAACGTCATGATTAACGAACCCAGGAGGCTTAGCTCCAGGAATGTTACTTTAATTGCCTATAACTATTCCATCAAGTAACTTACTCTCTACACGGAAACAATAAGGGCACCCTGTTTAGAATAATGTTGGACATATCACATACACATCTATCCCCAACTCACGATTTGAGAACATAAGAACTTCAATAAAGACGCACCATCGCTCAAGCACTTCCCATAAGCTAATTAATAATCTCAAAATATATATCAACACTAAGATCACATTGTATTACTTCTATTTACTGGGATGATTATTATAGTCAGCATATGCAGGAGTTACGACTATTACTTGCCATCGGAAGATCTAATGAATTCTCGCAAGGTATGTTAATTAAATTAAACTATTTGTATATTATTAATAATAGTATTCAACATACCAATTTATTGAAGACTAGGAGTGAGGGTTAGATCTTGTTATTATCTTAATCGTCAGACTCTGGACGTGTTCACGGAGTAAATATTTACCTGCAATTGTAAAATACCAATATCAAATAGATAGAATCGTGCAATTTCATGATCGTTTAATATAATTAAAAATTTACAAATAATAAATATCATGTTATTATTATGCACAAATGAAGACAACGACATTTACCTAACATCTGAATAGATACTATTGCCACTTCTATTGATTATTGGACTTCGACCACGCCGAGCATATTCAAAACAGATCTATGCACGTCTGATCCAATTCAATATGTGTCATCTAGCTAAACAGTATCTGAGATACACAATACATAATCAGATTATCATTTTAAAACTCACAATTCACTGCACATATGCAATAATAATTTCGCCGAATCTGAAAGCTAAAAGAATAATAATTTACGCGGGTTTACACATGCACTCTCTCTCTGTTATATCTCATATCTCTCAACTCTCTTCCTTTCTACTCTCCTCTCTCTCTCTCTCTCTTCATCCTTCTCCTCTCTCTTCTTTCTCTCTACTCTCTCCTCTACTCTTTAAAAATTAGATTTTGAAGAAATTCTTCTGTCGAGGGTAGCTGATGAGACCAGTTCCAACGTACTACACTCGAATGGCCAATGCTGGTTTGATACCACAAACACAATCTAATATTGTTTCCGACAATAAAAGACTGACTTACTTTATCGGGCAATGAACCGTTGAACCCAGTGATTTTCTGGGAGTACATCTCATTTCGGGTAATAGAACAGGCTATACTAGAAATGAACTAGCTGGCATTATATTCAAACTACACTTACTTTATTAGTATCCACAAGTGTAATTAATCCTGATCATAATTTTTTACAAAAACCTCCCGCAGCGTTTATCATCTGGCCGAGGTACCGAATGAAAGATTATGGTCGGGAAATGACACAACACGAACCCCGCGTGTTGGTTGTTACTTAGCTAAAATCAAAACATTCTCTGGGAGTTTTCCCAGTGGACACTATCAGTCACCTAACTGCCGAAGATGCTGAAGTATCTCGAAATCTCTTTATTTGATGACAATCAGGTATGATAATTTTATATCTCAGTCCACGAATTAAGTAAATATATAAGCGCGAGGTGCCTTACAAGACATGGGCTTGTGTATGATCTTCTTTACATACTCTCGCGATGGACTCTCATGCTGATCATGGTCACACAATAAAACTCCTAACGTATTCCCTCTATCGTTAGTTACACAAATATATTTTATATAAGTATAACTTATTAACTTTTGCAATAATTTTCTATGATGAGTGAATAGAGATTTATTAACCTTTAAAATAAACATTGTCTGATTTCAACAGATCTATCTAAAACTTTGTACTTATTTTAGATGGTGAGAGCTATATACTCCTGACATCACTGGTTGTATTTAAACACCAACGAGGCAGCCTTAATGTTTAAAGTTTTAGCTGGCACAATTCTTATAATCTCAGAGTTAATCCTTTAAATAGCAACTATCAGCTCTGAGGGTTAGAAATAGAAAGTTAACAATACATAGAACACCATTAGTTGCTATTAGTTTATATTCACACCAAAGCAAGGATTACCTTGAAACATGTAGAGAGCTATAGTCGGTTATTCAGCTAAATAGGTGTGAAGGTTTCGATGTTGATTATCACTAGATGAATATGTGCTGGGTAGAATCAGGTTGTGAACATCTTAACACCACCATTCCATGGATTACAGGATGAGTTCGGAACACTTATAGATAGCCAACATAAATTTAATAATGAGTTCTTGGGGTGAGAAATATCAGCATTAGGCTTCATTATAAATAGACTATATTAAACCATATTAAAAATATACATCTAATTCAGATACTTTATAGGACAGAAGCTAGGTAGGCTTAATAGCAAAGCGCTGAGTTGAATAAGCAGAAGCGCCTGAAACTCAGATAGCGCGAAAAATCACAACAGCGGTAAAAGGGTCTTGAGAAGGAGAAACAATACTGTTATGGACAACACATCCTTTAATTCTAAAAATTAAACATCAGACAGTAACTCAATCACGCTAACCAGACAAGATCGTCATCGATTCAAGAGGTCCATAATTTCGGTCATTTATGATTAACATGACAGATAAAGACATTGTACATTACATAATCACACGCAAAAGACATACGCTAAATATTAAAGAATCACTCATATATAATATTACAATAATAAGCTGATATATGCCTACCACGTTTCCTAAATATCATTAAAAGAATCATAAGATAAATATGATACAAGGTTACATGTCAGCACAAACAATGTGCCTAGAATTCTAGAATGCACAAAGGTTAGATATGTAACAATTTTTTATTCTCAAACCTTAATCACATTATTCCTTCAAAATGCAAAAAGGGTAAATCACATGCTTCATATAAACGTCTTAGGACTTCTCATCCCAAGCTTTTTTCGACAATGAAGACAAACATATTTCAGCCAAACTGCAGACTATTCTATTTTCACATATTAACTGATAGCTAATTTGTTTCCTTAGTATAAAGGCTTATCTAGATTGATACAGTAATTGGTGGTTGAATATTAGCAAGTCTATTTCGAATATATTATCAATAATCTCGTGAGCTCCCAAAACAATATCACCAGCACACACACACACACATCCAGCCAATAAATAGTAAAACAATGAAAGCAAATGTAATTCTAGTAAAAAAAAACAAGATGTGTGATTAGTGAAACACCCAAGATGCAAACAACCGCCAGACCTCCACTGACCAGTCCAAACAGGGGTATTGACATAAAAGGATTATTGCATCGTGAAATATTGACAAACTAGATTGCTGGCTCTCAGTGACTGACTTCAACGCAATAGCATCCAAGCAACGACACTACAGTGAGTTACCTAAATGAGGAATCTTCAAGTCAGCAAGGATGAATCAATGAACAAGATTTATATAGAAATATGAATAATGAAAAATAGTGACGTAATACATAATTACATGAAACCCCAAATTATGAGTTGAAATATGTCGCACCCCAGTTGCAGAGTACATGAAGAGAACAGAAAAATTTTCTGATTTTTCTCCTCTTCATTAAGTTCAAAGGGCTAATATGTAAATTATATCATACGACCATGACATTCAACTTGAAACCACTAGCAATACTTCTTCGTGACGTATCCGTTATCCAATTCACTGAGTTGAATAGTGCTTAACAAAACAATTCCAGAGATAAGAAATCGTCGACAACACGAATGATAGACCAGGAAGGTAGGATGACGTTGAAACCATGTGGTAAGCACATTATATGTCACCGAACAATTTTATAGGCAAGGGAGAGCATAAAGAAATCTACTCAATGTACCATTCTAAATATTGTGCCATGTTAAGATACTCTTTGACAAAAGAATCTCAGTGTATACTCAACTTAAAGAGTCAGAAAGGTAAAACAAAAGATAGGTATGGTAACAAACAGTATGAAAGGGGCTTGTCATTAAGAGAAACACAAATCATGTGAAATAATTGAATAGTCCATATCAACTCATTTTCACACGTTATGCACACCCGCCTAATGATTAAAGTTTATATGAAAAAGTCAAGTCAAACTACTCAAAGCGCTCAAGATAAGGAGGTCTAAAACATAATGAGTCTACCAGACTCCGAAAGGAGCTCTCGTTATCCAGAAGAAATACCTCCCACAATCAGATGTTAGTGAATCATCAAAACTTGCCATCAAAAGTATCGCGAACCTCGTTGAAAACGTCACGTGTTATTAAAGTATGGCCTAACAAAACTTATCCTAGAGGTCTAAGGTCACGTCGTACAAAAACTTTTGGTACCAATAGTAAAAAAGAGGCTTGTACATAATTCAAAGCGAACTCCACTACTGACATATTTAAATATGGGAACAAGATCCCGATCAAAGATAACTAATTGCACATTCAACAAACAAGATTAATTGGAACCTTAATAGTATAAAGTTTTTAGGGAAAAGCTAGGTCACACACTTAACAACTAATCATAGCCTACCACAGTTGAACATAAGGAAGAGTAAAAACAAGATATGGAGTACACACAAGTAGAAAATCAGAGCAGACATTGTTATTAGCTGCTTACCTCAATAGTGTAATTTTAAAGTCATTTGCTCATAAGCCTCAAAGCTTAGAAATGACCTAATTAATACTATGACAAGATTGTGAATACAATTAAGGCCAATCAATATAATCTTACAGAAGGTAAAATATCAAGGAGGTCAAAATGTAACTATGTTAACCTCAGTATCATAGGGCAAATTGTCCATAAAGGCACACATTGTGAAATTATTTAAAGTACATTATCTATAATCTATATAGACATTACAAGAAAAGTTAACTGCGTCCAACAATAGTTAAAGTAATTTGCCGAAAGCATAGGCATCAAACTAAAAAAGGTCAAGGCTACAGGAGCGTAATTCAAGATCGTATGCGAAAATACCACAGAACACACCACACTCACCCGAAAAACGTACACATAACGAAGCTAGAAACCTTGTCGTGCTTGTTCATAACTAGCGAGAGAGAGAAACACATAGGATGTAAAACTAAAATGAACAATACACCTAGTCACTTTTGCGCATTCTAAAAGTTCTTATGGCAATGTAAGTTTTTTGCGAGACAATAACAGACATACGGACAGACAAAAACTATATGCCTAACCAAGAAGTGAGATACAGAAGATTCTGGGAGGGCATATATAAAATTATAAATCGTTCACACAAAATGTTTACTTCAAAATATCGAAATCAGATACTCTAAATTCCTACACATATATACATTTATACATAGGATCCAATACCACAATAATGTCTCTTACCACGATTGTTATACTCCTGGCGAGGTATGATTCAAGATATTAACGCAAACGAATGTGAATTGATTTGATCTGTTGTACATAAATAATGTCTCGGAATACACATGGAAAAGAGAGGATCAAATACCACAGTATTCTTCAGAAAAGTTCAATAGTGGCAAAAGCTGCGTTCATGATAATATTATTACATAGACTAGACATTCATCACTCATGTAAAATTAATATAGTTAAGATAATCGATAAATTAAAAAAAGAATATTCTAGGGATGAACGGTTATATCAATTGTGAGACATATAATTAATCGAATTATCATTTTGAGAGAACTTATTTCACTTATTTGATTAAAGAACATCTCATAGGAAGATATTTTCATAGAGGGAATTAAGTTTTGTTTATATCTTTCATTGTCATTCACTTTTCATATATAGGCGGACGAAATTCGCAAGGCACGGATACAGAGATCTCACGAATGGAGAGCCGTTGCAATTTTTATTCAAGTGACCCCTTCAAGGAGCAGCCTACTCACGCACGGAATCTTCTGGAATCGTGGAGAGACAGAAGACCTACTATAACATACTATAAATACGTATAGGTCACAAGCAATTCTCTTAATGCAATATTAACATATCGGTAAACATCTAAGCTATGTATTTTTCTTTTGGCTACAATCGTTTATCATTAAATATTAATTACCCTAATGTATAGGTTTATTGAATAAGGAGTATGTGAAGACTTACACTATTTTGCATATTATGGACAACAATCAGACACATGTTAAGTGTACACGGGACTCTTTAACTATCATCTAACAATTTAACAGAGAACATTTGGATCTCACGCATACTGGGTCATGACTGGCAAATTATGCATTCACTATGCTATCTAATCATTAGATGATTTCTTTGTCATCTATGCGTATTAATAAAAATCCTCCTAAGGGTTTTAGGAGGAGGTTGCGAAGGACTATAGTGAAAGGGAAAATGACAACACGGTACACAGTAAGACTGGACAGGCAGACGAAATCCGGAATAGATACGAACACAAGAAGTCACATAAATCAAATGATAACTACCGACTGCTTTTTTAAGGCGGCTAAATAAAAAAAATAGGGCCAATACCTAAAGCGCAAGTAATGATAATGCTGCATTATATTATCAGAAGCAGGGGCCCTACATCCTTTTAAAAAAATAATGGACAGATTCCACCCTTGCAATATGCAACACTCTATACAAATTATGCTGCTTCTTTCTCATTTGTACCAAACGTTATCATCATAAATTCCTCACAAGGAGTTTAGGAGGAGTTGACTGAAGACAAATATCCTTCCATTGCATAGAAATTCTATCTTTATAAGTCGCACGCGCGCCTAAATACCTTTAATCTAAACACAAATACATCAGACAACATTCACCTATGTATCAATTGACACTCCACAATTGTGACTACATTTCTTTGTAGCCAAAAGTATTTCATATAAAATTCTCACATAAGGAATTTAGAGAGGAGTTGACGAAGAGACAAAGAAATTAATTCTGCATCAGACAAAATGCTTAAGATGCAATGGGACACTAATACTCCTTTAAAAACACTCGGAATATCAAATTCTGTTTGATACGGTCTTTCAGGAAGAAATATGATGCTGCACAATACAGAAATAAGAAGATGACTCGATTGTGTCTACAAAACACATTTACCTCTACAGCAAACTCTTGCGTGGGCATTTACATAAATAACTATTTCTCAGCATTCAACCTTAATACATGAGCATGACTTTTCGACACATCATGCAAAAAAAAATCCACGCTGCAATTATTATTTAAGATACTTAATACCCAGTGGAATTTGGCCTCATCTCTCGCAGGCAATAAGATAACATCAATACCCGTACCCACGCTTATAGACATTGTGTCATCGATCGTGCGACCACAACAGTACAAATTCTTTCTTTTATCCATGGAAGAAGAAAGAGTTCTTTGATATATCTATCTATTTCAAGACATAGGTCGTATCACACTTTATCCTATGTCACCTGGAACACACGATGGCATATAAACAAGGTAAACAAACATTCCTTCTCTTAGAAAACAACGAGAATAAATACGTCAATCATAATTTACCCTCTCAAAGAAGTGAGCGCAATGATCAAAAAACTAAAACTATACTGAAGATGCACTATACAAGTATCTCAGAATGATATAAATTCGCATGCCACTCACTGCCATAACATTTATACATCTTCATCAAAACATCGCAAACCTGACAAACTATGAGTACAATAAATATCCAAAAATTGCATGCTTAACAACTGTCTTAGAAGGAGATATGAATGAACACCAATAACAGGCCACATAGATAAATGTTGTAAAAGACACAAACCAAATCCATCCAACTCGAAAGATCAAAATTTTCATTCTTACAAACCTAAATTTAGATATATGTGGGGAATCATAATGAACTGGATCAAGAACTTTAAAGAGTTAATACCCTCAGTCACACTTACTATAGAAACATTATGATCAGTGGCGACATCTGATTTGATAGAACGCTGTTCTAGTCTTGCGCTAAAATGCAATTAGTCATATATAAAAATGTCTGTTCTAGTATGGATAATATGCCGACTACATCGATAGATCACCAATATGTTGCTGTATTAAAATCGCATCATGAGGCTCAGAAGATCAATACATCTATAGATTGCTGTTTTTGCATAATACTTTCAGAATAACAGGTAGAAAAAAAAATTGTGGCTTTAATTTTACTATCATGATTTTCACAACCTGTGGACTCAGAAACTGAACACAAAATCACAAATGGAATTCTTCTGCTAGACTTTATTGGTAAGATTCTACAACCCCCATCATAAGGTCTGGAACACTTTATCTTTATTCAAAAAATGATAAAAAATATAAAATATAAACGAGTTTCCAATAGATAACCTCTATAGATTACAACACATCTTAACAATGCCATACATGTATAACCTAACAGATCAATGAACAGATATGGTGACTTAGCATGTATGATGCTACATAGTATGCAATACGTGCGGTAGGTTCAATTATTACCAGCAGGGCGTTTATAACAATATCTTTTACTTCAACGAATTTGCTTTTCTAAACTGTAAAAACTAGCAATTTTTATTTGAAACGAAATACGAGATGATATTTATTTATATTATTTCAATAATTATGTATATTTAATAATCATAATTATTCACATCAATTATAATTTTCTACTGGTATAAAAATAATTAGCATTACCACATAATTTAAAGAGGGACATGGACACGTTCTGAGCTTAAAGTGTTCAATATTTAGATTTCCATTTTTAATGTTTTACTTACAATGATACATTCATTCATAATATAAAT
>CAJDSM010011220.1:0-10482 GCA_903981925.1 Ostrea lurida | reverse complement strand
TTTTGCATGTCAACTTCCTATTAACTGACGTCAATATTTTTGAAGATGCAAAATTATTGAGTCTTTATGTGAAAAATATATTTCATTGCACTTTTCTCTGCAACTGCATATCACAGCCACTTGATATCATATTATTATATGTTATTTGTTCAACCTTACCAAAGGATGAACAAATTCTCTATGAAGCAACTTTATTTACCGCGGTACCTTAGAGCGGGGGTTTTCCTCAGATTTCTTGTTTTTCATGAAAATTCAGATTTTGAGAATTGTACTTTGTGAACACTAAAACTAAAAACTTATACATTGTACATAGCTGAACTTTTGCACAGTTGATCATCACCTTATGCAGATGTGCATAGCATATTGAAATTTGGTTTTATAGGGAACAATATTTTGCGGGAAAACTTAATTTTCCATACAAATTCACAGATTTTTAAAATCATATCTTCTGAATTCTATAACTCCAAACCTATCCATTGTACATAACTGGAATTTTATCACCATATGCAGATATGTACATATTACAAAATTTGCCTTGGCGGGGCCCTTGCTGACTTTGTCAGTGTTCTAGTAGTTGTTGAGAAATATTTCATCAGATGACACTGCCACCTGAAAAGTATATTTGAACTGTATTTGAAAGTCATCAGTGGTATCATGAAAAATGTTTTTGATGTTCTTTTCCTCCTACTATGAATATTGAATAAAGCAATTGAAAAAAAAAGGTATTATTTTCATTAAGATCTGCCCAAATGTAATTAAATGGTTAAATTTTCCAGTTAAGCATCTATTTTTGACAACTTTCTGAACTTTAATAATATGTGCAAAAACTTGTTTGACACTATATGAATATGTAGTAGATGCATAAGAGCTAGAGCTGCCTGTATAGTGTCCGCAACACACATAGGGTCCCTATGATCAAGCTCTTATGTCCTGGAAAGTATGTGAGGATACTTAATGATATTTTGGATTTTATTTGTACAAACATAAGGTTGTCTCATGCACTTGTTGTTTCTTAACATAATCTGCTTGAATTTTTGCCCAAAGTGAAATACTTGTGCTACCAATACTGTGTAAATGGCAAATATAAAGGTGGCCCACTACATCTAGGAAAAATTTCTCAAAACAGCACGATATGATTTAATTATGAAAGATATGATGATATAATTATAATAATTATACATGTGAAAACTGAAAAAGGTGGAAAATATGAAATTTGAATACAAAAATCATGCTTTTCAAATATTTCTCGCAGTAAATATAAACAAAAGCTCCTGCCGGATTCGAACTCGGGACCTGCGATTTGCCAGGCCGATGCTTTACCTACTGAGCTATGAAGTTATTCAAAGTAATTGATTGAAACATGCTATTTCACAAACTATTTAAATCGCCACCTTGTGACGTGTTATAAAGAGTACAAGCTTTAGTGTAGTCTGGGCTACCTTAAAATGTCGTGCAACGTTAAAATAGTTTTTCTTTGTTGCATTTAGTTAGTTTTGAACTCGGCCCTTGCCCTTGCACTGAAGATACATTACAGCCCAGTTGGATTTTTGAATGCCCACTTTCCACTGTGGCTGGTCACTTAACAGTGGGCACTAGGAGTGGACATGCCCACTCTAAAAATAGCCCACAGACACCAGTGGAAAAATTCATTTCCACCTGAGCTGTACTGTATACTGTAAATCACATTTTATTTGTAAGAACATTATATACACACAATTTCACAAGACTAACAGGTCATTTATTTCTCATTAACTCTTAATTGAACACTCCGTTGGTAGTCCACTCAGACTACTAATATATATAGGTACCATTTCATCTTTACATTGATCTCTGCATGTCCTTTCAGACACTGATCTAATTTCTAAGTTCAAAAAGGGGGGAATTCAGTGAATCGGATGGGGTCATGATAGGGTCAGATACATATCGCGATATGAATGCGAACATAATCCGCCCCACAGCAGCAATACAACAAATAATCAGGGATGTCTGCACATCTTCGAAGACATTTTATATTCTACAATTTGTAGCAACAAACCTGGTAAAGAGTCAATGAGAAATTCCCTGCCCCTTCACCAGGGCTAGCAACCAAGCACCACAACACTTGACAATAAAAGTGAGAAAGTTTATCCAACACTTGACAACTGCACCATGATACGTATACTACGTGTTGTATCTAAGTATTGTATCGCGACGCGAGGTAGCTGACAACTGCACCATGATACGTGTTGTATCTAAGTATTGGATCGCAACGCGAGGTAGCTGACAACTGCACTATGATACGTGTTGTATCTAAGTATTGGATCGCAACGCGAGGTAGCTGACAACTGCACTATGATACGTGTTGTATCTAAGTATTGGATCGCAACGCGAGGTAGCTGACAACTGCACTATGATACGTGTTGTATCTAAGTATTGGATCGCAACGCGAGGTAGCTGACAACTGCACTATGATACGTGTTGTATCTAAGTATTGGATCGCAACGCGAGGTAGCTGACAACTGCACTATGATACGTGTTGTATCTAAGTATTGGATCGCAACGCGAGGTAGCTGACAACTGCACTATGATACGTGTTGTATCTAAGTATTGGATCGCGACGCGAGGTAGCTGGAGACACACAGACCAGTATGATGTCCTAAGCTTGCTACATCATGTCAATTAAGACATAATTGTTAAATTGCCACCAATAGTTTGAATTTGTTTTGAGAACTGTATTGAGTTGAGAGTTGTTGTGGATGAAAAAACAGTGGTTGCTTATTGTGAGTGGCCTTGTAGTTGTTCGCCACGTGTGTGTGTGGGTGCATGGGGGTGCCACGTGTGGGTGGGGGTGCCACATGTGGGTGGGGGTGCCACGTGTGTGTGTGGGTGGGGGTAAGTTACTCCTTTGTAAGCTATTGCAGCGTTTGAAAGATGTGTTGTGCTTGAATAATATTTAAAAGTTATGTCTTAAGGTGAGGAAAACCAACTTGAGAACGATATGATAACTCCGAGATTTTGAAATCGCAGAGTTGATACCAGCTAGTACAACAAAATGGCCCTGCAACCATATGATTCAGAAGTAAAAACTTTTCTTTTTTTTTTTTTCTTTTTTTTTTTTGTGATTTGTTTGTTGTTGGTTTGTACTAGTAAGATTGGCTGACTACCTTAAACACCTAGACCCTTGGCATGTTTTAAATGTTGGACAAGGTTGTAGGTCAACACATGTAAACAGCAGCCATCTTCTCATTGGCACTTTATGTCATACAGCCGAGGTTAGTATGATGTACGAATATTCCGAGGTTGGCCGAGTGGAATTACCAGCCCCGGTGACTCGGAAGCGGCCATTCTGACGTCACGCATATATTCAAGAAATTCCTGAGCCCAAGCCCGATATTTTTTCAACATGATGCTGGTAAATAAAAGCGGAGAACCAGTTGTCGATAGACAGATAGCTACTATTTTTGACTTAACGAGGCACGTTACGCCGTTGCGAACTTGCATTTGCCCATGGGTTTCTGAATGGCTCACAGGCTGTCTAATTATTGCGCCAAATTTAGCAACAAAGGTAAATAAATTTTCCCTCCCAAATTAGTGTTTCAAAGGAACTTGTACGCTAATTGGATCGAAAGAGCTATTAATCGAATGGCTGGAGGCTCAAATTCTACAACAGAAAAATTAGGACCCGCAAAGTCAACAAATGATGGGCTCTACCGAACCGGGGATATGATATACCTCATGTCCCGACTCACCTAATCGGCTTGGTGGGTCCCTTGCCGATGGTTGAGGGTTGTGGGGGGATGCCTCTGGTCCTGGTGGACTTCCCCCGCTGCATTAACAACAGCAGCCACCGCTCCATTGAGGTGTCATTGTCGGGAGGGGTCTGGGGCCTCATCGCAACCACGTGCTTTCTTCTCCCGCGTCCCCTTGCTAGGCCAGTGGGGTCATGAAATCTTGTCGTCGTTGGGCCCTCGACCTTCTCAGATACCCTTCTGTGTACAGGAGGCAGTTGATGGTTGATGGAAAGTAGAATTTGGAGGGATCTACCAGAGCTTTGAAAAAAAAAAATGCGTCTGCCACGATGCGAGTGTGGAACAGAAGAGGATCTCGGTCACAGAGATAAGTCATACCGCGGGTGTTTTGGCTCTACGTCATGAACCAATGCCATATATGGATAGCCGAGGTTAGGTCGTACTAAAAATGCATAGCCTTGACAAAAAACACCACACCCACTAAGTACACTTTGGTCAATTAAGTTGGATTATTTGACAAATTATTCAAATAATCCCAATTATGTATAGAAGGCATAAGCAAATTGCTTATGCCTTCTATACATAACAGTAGGCATCCTTCCGTTTCAGGAGACGATGGTTTGCGCCCTGTGTGATATGAATTTGGATGATCTTGTTGAGCACGGCGACGGTGTGACTCAGCAGACCCATCCTTGCATGGCAGTCTTACCGCAGTTGACGCACACGTAGTTTGACTGTGGGTTTTGTGCTTGGTTCTGCTGCCTCTCTTTCCGCCTTGCTCTCCTCTCCTCAAACCGTTTCTTTCTCTTCTCCTCACCTTTCTTGACTCCCTCCCTCACCGCATATCTCCAGCCACTGCGATTGTCAGCGAGCGATTCCCAGGTGTTAGAGTTGATGTTATTAATTTCATGTCTCGCTTGCAGACATCCTGAACGCAGAGCTGACGGCCGTTGGTCGACGTCAGAAGCATGCTCACCATACATGATGTCTTTGGGTATGCGCCCTCGTCCATCCTGTGACATGACCCGAGCCATCGCAAACGTCGCTGGCAAGAGCATGAGATGCATGCTGAGGGAACTCGCTTTTCTAGCACCTCGATGTTGGTGACCCTGTCCTGCCACTTGATGCAGAGTATTCGTCGTAGACAGCGAATGTGGAAGCTTTCCAGACGGTTCTCTCTTGTCTGGCGTGTGTCCAGGATTCGCTGCCGTACAGTAGGCTACTGATAATGCACGCCTGGTAGACTTTGATTTTGGTGTTCAAAGTGAAGTTGCTTGTTGGTCCCCTCTCTTGCTCAGTTGCCATGACGGGGCAGCTTTGGCGATGCGCCTTGTCAATCTGTGTCAAGTGAGAGTTGCTGGTGAGTTGAGCCCAGGTATGGTGTGCAAGTGAACCCTTTCCATGGACTGTTCGAATGCAAATTTCAACAGTAGGGAGAAAATACACCGAACAAATCGGTGCAAGGACACAGCCTTGTTTCACACCGCTGTGCTAGGGAATGGATCTGAGACTTCGCCGTCATAGCTAATGGTGCCCTTCATGTCGTCGTGGAAGGAGGCAGTGATGCTGAGCAGCTGGGGGGACAGCCAATCTTTTTTAGCTGGAAAAGCCCTTCTGCTGACAAGGTCAAAAGCCTTCGTCAGGTCAATAAACGCGATGTAAGAGGGCATCTGCTGTCCTGGCATTTCTCCTGGAGCTGACAAACAGAGAAAATCATATACTGTCGACTCTTGGTTCTGAAGCCACACTGCGACTCTGGTAGATGCGTTCGGCGAGGACTTGCAGTCTAGCGAGAACGCGCGTTAAGACTTTACCGACAATGCTCAGTAAGGAGATCCCCTGTATGTGTTACAGTCTCTTCGGTCTCCCTTGTTTTTGTAGAGGTGATATAAGAAATGATCTTATATTTTTTCGTGGTGTGCAGGTATCACCGACGGTAAAACTCATCCATGCGCAGAAGCGCATTGATGAAAAGTTTTACCGTCTAAAATCTCGGTGATAACCTGCATACACCGAAAAATATAAGATTTATTTCTTATCATTTAATTTTATATTACAACAACAAACATGTCCATTAGACATTACTTTTTGTTCAGTACATGATCGAAAATCACCAATTCTTAAAAGGTGTTTTAACCAATTGAGAATTGGCGTTAGTGATCACTGAATGAAAATTAAATGATAATCTTGCATCGCGCATATCCTGGGCAGAGACGCGGAGTTTTGAAGTGGTTCCAAGAGGGCTGGCTTTCCACATTTGATGATCTCAGGTGGAATGCTGTCTTCACCAGGTGCTCTGCCCAGGCCAGAGCATCGATTGCTTTGCCGATCTCCTCCATATGTTGTTAGAGTCTGCTCTTCACGTACAGGCAGCTCTTCGATTGCATCTAACGCTTCTTGGGTGCGGAGTTTTCCCTGGAGTAGAGTCAAGGTAGTGCTCTACCCATCTTCCCATTTGCTTTTCCCCTGTCTTTGACTTCCCCTGTCTTTGATTTCAGAGGTGCAGTTTTCTTTGTGGTTGCTGGTCGCCTGTTTGATGCCCTCGTACATGCTCCTGATGCACTATCCGACGCTTGCTGAATGTTGTCCGACAACTGAAGCCAAAGTCGTTGGCGCAATGTCGTGCTGTTTACGTGCAGCTTGCAATGCCTGTAGGTTTATTCAGACTTGGGTTACGCTGTATAGCGATAAGTGCATTGCGTTTGCATCAATGACTGGCTCCATCTCAGTAATACTGGGCTTCAACCAATCAGTGTTCTTGTGCTCTTTTTTGCCGTACGTCAAAACTGCAGTGCTGTAAATGGCGTTTCTAAGAGAGTTCCAGTTGTCCGCATTTTGTTCTGCATTTATATGAGTTGTTTTAAGAGTCTCCTCAAGTTGTTGTTGAACTCTTGATTCTTTCCGGGTAAGCCGTTTTACTGATGTTGATCCTGGGCGACCTTTATCTTTGAATGATGAATTCTTTGGTTCAGTTTCACCTTTGTGGTCAAGGAGTGATCAGTGTCGCAATTCAGACATTTGATAGGACCTGGTGTTGCAAACATTGTTTAGGGAATCACACTTGGTGATGATCATGTCCAGCTGATGCCAGTGTTTTGACCTCGGATGTCTCCAGGATATTGTGGCATGCCTTGTTCTGAAAGTAGGTGTTCATCACGCAGAGCTTGCGGTAGCAGCAGAGATCAAGAAGCCTCTGACCGTTCTCATTCATCTTTCCTATACCGTGATGTCCCAAAACGTTTGGCATGATTCTCGGTCTGCACGACTCGCGCGTTGAAGTCGCTCTGATATGCTTCTGCTTCTTGGGATGTCGCTGACAACGGTGTCTAATGAACTCGTAGAATTGGTCTTTACTTCCAGCAAGCTTGCTGTGTTGGGCGTAGACGCAAACAAGGGTTCCCGGACCCTGCATGGATGACAGGCGCGCATAAAAATTCTCTCTGTACCGCCTGTGGGTTCAATCATCGGAAGCAATGCATGGCGTACTGCAAATTCCAACACCGTGTTCCCTCATTCCTCAGTGCCTTTCCCTTGCCAGAAGAAGGTATTAGATGTTCCTCCTTCAGGATCCCTCTCTCTGGAGTCGCATTCTGCAGGGCTGCTATGTCGATGTTTATCTGTACAGTTCACAGATCATCACTGCTGTTTTTCGCGCATCATCCATGACCTGAAGGTCATCTGTCAGCTCGGGCGCATAGTTTCTACATTCCAGCTTGCTAATCGAAGAGCTGGGACTTCGTTTTTCTTTTTCTTTTGCTTGCCTGGACACGGTTTAACGATCCACTTGTCAAGCTCATAGACTCTAAGCTCCAGGCACCCTCTGAAGCAGGCAGATCGTGGCGGGTGCGCAGCTTACTGTGGGGGGCTGCCCAGCTTGAGGCGGGCGGTAGCTGACCCAGTAGGATACGATGATCCCTCCCACCGTCGAAGACAACCCGTAGCGTACAACCTACGCCAATCGAGCAAGGACTTATCACTCGTAAACTGTTGTCTTCCGTGTTGTTGCTCTTCCCGGTAAAGGTGAGACTGGAGTGCCCCTCCGAAAATTCACAAGGATATCCCAGGAAGTCTAGAGACAAAGTCCCAGGATAATAAGGTTGTCCTGAAAGTTCTTGCTTCTCGGAAGCTTGGATTGACAAGGAATAAGAGGGACGTATTGCAGTGGGACTTTTCAAGAATTTTAGGGATAAATTGAGCATTGGAATTCTGCCCTATGTTACCTGCAGAGTCCACTTAATCCTGCAAATTTAATAGGGAGAATGTGGGATTATTCTGGACTTCTTGAAAATCCCAGTGGGCAGGACAAAACCCAGATGTAGATTTTGCAGGATTTTAAGGGATATCCTAAAAATCCTGCTTTTAGTTAAACTAGACTCCTGGAATTCCACTTAATCCTCAATCCTTTGCCATCTTTTAAATTCATCATGGGGGATTTTGCGCGCGCCGACTATCAAAGCTCTATTAAAATTTGCAACATTTTGTCGTGAATGTAAATGTGCATCTTTTCTCAGCATATGAATTTTGATAAAAAAAAAAATTCTGTTTTAAACTTCTGACAACAAAA
Organism: Ostrea lurida; assembly: GCA_903981925.1. NCBI lineage: Eukaryota > Metazoa > Mollusca > Bivalvia > Ostreida > Ostreidae > Ostrea > Ostrea lurida. The sequence goes on along the minus strand of CAJDSM010011220.1, from coordinate 2,190 downwards.
CTAAATAATAGAAATATAACACACTTTGAAAAATAAGCATAATTATTTAATTTAAATTCTCAACTACGGAATGCGAAAAAAAAAAAGATAATGCACAGTATAATATTATATATATTATTATCCCCGCATTAAGTTTGAATACACAAATGTTCTTACTTAAGTTGCGTCTTTATATTTAAAGCATGCATCTTGTTGTTATGTAAAACGTGAAACATGGCCCCTTGCATCTAGTTTGATGAATCGACAGTTTGCAACCAGAAACAGGAACGATCTGCTCTGCTACATTGAACTTCCAGAGTTGTTCAACACTCAGTAAATGATTAATTCAACACTGAAATTGATGGAAACCAGAAACTGCAGAATTCTTCGAATAAAGCTCGTATTTAATATCATTCACTTTTTCATTAATACAAGAATATTCCAACAACAAACGTTAAGTTTATCCACAATAAATCCACATTCAGTTCCGTCCATTTTTTATGCAATTCAGAACTAGTGCATCACAAAGTTGAAACACATTTGTCGCAGCTTCATATTTGATTCACTCGACCGAAAAGTAAGGATATAAAACTAGTGCAGTTCTCATTTCACAAGTTGATAAACATCCCATTTTGGATAATCTAATGACTTCCACAGAAGAAAGAGCCTGGCAACACTCTGAAAAAGAAAAAATTGAAAATAATACAATGGTATATTCATTTATAACAAAGTTATAACAATATTAATGGCTATGGTGCAAAATGCACATTTGTGGGGGTCCAAATATTTTAACATCGGAGTGGTTATATATATCATTAAAACAACAGAGGATGATGCGATCTCACAGAATTAATAAATTAAAATAAACAAAAATAATTGAGTACGATCCCAACTCTACGTTTTACATTCCATTTCAAAATGGACCTCGGTGTAGGAGCCGCGCCGACGAGGCCTTCGTCCGGGTCCTCGTCTTGCACAAAATCATTAATCTCAAAAATATCGTCGAGGCTTGATCTAATACTTCGAAGACGGCGAACAAGTCCAAGTAATGAATATTAGCTTCGACGAATCTCGGAAGAACTCAAGAGGCGACCATGCAGTCCAACAATTCGCTGAGATTAAAAAATCATCAGTCTATGAAATACACAGTAAAATATCTTACTCAGTATAACATCTGGTATATCGTCTATAGAACAGCAGCTACATATAGATCAATTCTTTGTCCAACTGAGACTGTCATTTTACAGCAATCAAAGGCGCAATCCCTGAATCTGTCAAAACGCGCGTCATGCTTGCACAGAGTTATCGGTCGTTTTTATTTGAATTGACGCATAACACACCCGATGTTTTTTGAACCCGATCGACTAAAAATGACACGAATATCTTTCAATAACATTGATATATGTTCTGTCCAACGGTATTATGATTATTTTGTATTGATTTGCTATTTGCATTTCTGATTGAAAAATTATAAATCAAGTTGATTTAAATAATTTAAAACTTTGCAAGTATGTTAGTTAATTCATAAATTTACTTTCTTAGTAAATAAAAAAAAAAAAAAAAAAAAAAAATCTTATACATGTAGTTACAAAAATTTAAATAAAATTTTACAATATATTGTAGCTTGAACTGTTAGAAACTGCCAAATAATCTCTTAACTGCCCAAGAACTGCCTAAATAAGCAGTTCATTTTTCCTTGGGTTAACCCTGTACAGAAAGTCCAAGACTTTTGTTGCACTATACTTTTATCAACATGTCCTGGAAAAGCATATAATGTCCTGCATTGGTCTGCATATATTATGGTGTGAGACTTTTAGGAAATTTGAGGGACTTATAACTTTTTATTATCAATTCAGTAGTCCTGAAAAACAAAAGAAATGTCCTGTAAAACCATCTGCAGTGGTAGTGGGAATTTGCAAGAACATTTTGAGTCCTACAATAGTTCTACAAAGTCACACTAATGTTACTGGGATATTTAGGACAACATGCAGGAATAAGAAGTCCCTGAATTTATCCACTGCATTTAGGACAGAGAGAAGTGGGACGGGAAAAGACAGTCTCAGACTTCAGGGATGATCCTTCAAATGTTCAAGAAAGTGGGATTTATTTTGGAGGCGGCTCTCAGGGCCGGCCTGGGCCAAAAGTATAGGAGTCCGGGCTTGCCCAGTAACCAGGATTCTCCCTCTCTTCCCGTGATGTGTTCCAAAGGAT